>JAJIBD010003415.1:0-167500 GCA_021461705.1 Cryptotis parvus | reverse complement strand
CGTGGGGTGCTTACTTAAAGTAGTCCACGCTGAGCACTAACTAAGACATGATTGGTGCCCACTAATGATTGCTAGCATAGAGAACCAAGCATTGATTTATTTACCACTGAGGAGGCCGACTGGTGTGCAGGGAGGTTAACCCCTAGACTGAGATGGCAAAGTCACCCTCTGCCCACATCCCGGACTGTTCCCAACACTGTCTCCATTACCTGGTTCCTAGAGAAACCACATCTGCTTCCTTCTATAAGCCAAACTCAAGAATTTGTGTTCTCTTAGCCAAAAAAAAAAAAAAAAAAAAAAAACAAAGCCTGAACCCATAAGGCGTGTCATTGACATTCTCGGGAAAGACAGGACATGTGGGACTGTCCTGGAAAATGTGTGTGGGTGACATACACTCGCACCATTATCATTGGAAAAGCTTGGGCCTGAAATTTCTGAGACAGAAACACAAATCCAGAGGCTCTGGGGAGGCAGTTGGGCCGGGACAGGGTCCCGAGCATAGAGACGGCCCCAGGCAGAGCTCCAGGCTGGAGGGACAGGTTCTGGAGGCATCGGCATCCCCAAGGAGGAGAGTTTAAGTGTTAAAACGCAACCCTCCCTCCTGCTCCTGCTCTGGGACGCTGTCTCCGGGCCCCGCCACATTTTTCAGGGGGACAGGAGTCTGCATCTAGCGCTGCAGAGTCATTAGGAGGGACAGCCCAAGGCCCACGGCTCAGAGCTGAGCTGGGGTGGGGCGGGCGGACTGGCTAGTGGCCAGCACCTGCCTGCAGCGTTTCTGAGGCTTCTGGGGAGGAAGGGAGAGGAACCGACTCAATTAACTGCTCACCTGGCCACAGATCAGAACTCGGATAGATGGGGCTGAGGACTCACTCCCTCAGCCAAGCACTAAGTGACAGGGAGTGCTGGCACCAGTCCAGTTCTCCCTGGACTTGTCAGGTTCTGCCCCGAGGGCCTCTGTGGGCCTAGCCTTGCCCATTCTTACACACCTCTGTTGGGGGACGCCGCCGGGTCCCCAACAGTGCCGGGAAGCGAGTTCCCTTTACCTCCAAAGCTGGCGGGAATGGATGAAGACTCAGGAATCCGATGCGGTTTTAAAAGGCTTTACTTATCACAGGTTCAGGCATACAAATCAGCAATAGGAAAAACCCGGTGCTTAGGATTCCCGGCTAGAACCCCAGCCACGTGTAGGCCAAGATGGCAGCCATCAGGTGTAAAGGCCCTGTAGAGACTAGGAGACAAAGACAAGGCTCCCAAGAGGAGTGCAAGCCCCAAAAGAGAGCCCAAGAGAGAGAGAGAGAGAGAGAGAGAGAGAGAGAGAGAGAGAGAGAGAGAGAGAGAGAGGAAGCAGGCTGGTTTTATACCCCTGCAACTCAGACCTCCCACTTTTATGGGAAGCAGGAAGGGTCAAATGCCCTTAGGTAATTTCTCCCAGCACCTCACCTAGGCCCTATTATATGCTAATGTTTTGAGCCAAGATCTGCCTGGAAATGCCTTTATAGGGTAGAGAAGGGGGTTCTGAGATGGCATGTCTCTGTACCAAAGACTAATACTAATGCCAGTTAAATATTTCTCCAAGCCTTCACAAGAGTCTCGTCTACTTCAAGGTAGTTTTGTATTTTAGTTGCCTTTTGAGTTATCAAGGAGCCATGCTTGCTTGCTTGGAGGCAAACAGCATTTCTCTCTGGTCTAATTACTTAGAGATCCAACGTGGCCATGCAAATATGCTGGTAAGATCTAGCTAGTCCCACGATGCTTGTGGTAGCATGAGAGAATATTTATACCAGCCAGTACAGAATACATGGTCAGATAAACTGCCACATTTAGACTACCCCCTATCTACAAAGTGACCTGCAGGAGGCAATCCAGGGCAGATGCAGAGGCTCTTAGAGGAGTCCTGCAACACACCTCCTCCTTCTTAAGTGCAAATCTCTCTTGAGCAGGGAACAGCCTTTTTCACAGAGGGCTCTGGAAGGGCAGACACTTGGCTGTGCAAAGCCAGGTGCCAAGGGAGGCCGGCCCGGTGAGTAGGGGCTGGGGGTGGTTAGTGAGTAGGGACCGTGAAAGTAGGCTGGGGGTACCAGGGCTGAAGCACCCAGCTGGATTCCAA
This sequence comes from Cryptotis parvus, assembly GCA_021461705.1. NCBI lineage: Eukaryota > Metazoa > Chordata > Mammalia > Eulipotyphla > Soricidae > Cryptotis > Cryptotis parvus. The sequence continues at coordinate 165,393 of JAJIBD010003415.1, read as the reverse complement.
CTCTAGAGGCTGCGGCACTGGGACTCCCAGGGCCTGGCATCCAACAACAAATCTAATACTGGCATCTCATCCATTAACTGGTTCTGTATGGCGGAGGTTGGTGTGAGACTCTGGTTGTGCTCTGCCATTTCCTCACTGTGTGGCCTGATTTCCCATGTGTGAAATGAATAGAGCAATCACCAGCCACAAGAAACGACAGTGGCTCCCTCCCTGGTCATCTGCTCCAGCCTCCCGAGGGTTCTAGTGAAAGCGAAGGGCCAATATGAAACTGAAAAGCTTCTGCACCTCAAAAGAAACAGTGACCAAGATACAAAGACAGTCCACAAAATGGGAAAGAATATTCACCCAATACCCATCTGATAAGGGCTTAGTATCAAAGATATACAAGACACTGTAGAACTTTACAAAAGAAACACATCCAACCTCATTAAAATGAGAAAAATGAAAAGAAATTTCTAGAAAGAAGAAATTTGAATGGCCAAAAGGCATAAGAAAAAGTGCTCTTCATCATTAATCATCAGGGAGATGCAAATCAAAACAACAATGAGGTACCATCTCACACCACAGAGACTGGCACATATCCAAAACAGCAAGAAAAACCAGTACTGGCTTGTGTGTGGGAGAAAGGGACTCTCATTCACTGTTGGTGGGAGTGCTGACTGGTCCAGCCTTTTGGAAAATAACATGGACATTCCTCCAAAAACTTGATATTGAGCTCCCATTTGACCCAGCAATATTACTCCTGGAAACATACCCTGGATACCCAAAAACACACCATAGAAACACCATCTGCACTTCTATATTCATTGCAGCACTATTCACAATAGCGAGAATCTGGAAACAACTTGAGTGTTTGAGAATGGAAGACTGGATAAAGAAACTATGGTACATCTACACAATGGAATACTATGCAGCTATCTGAAAAAAAAAACAAAATCATGAAATCTGCCTACAAGTGAATGGACATGGAGATTATCATGCTGCGTGAAGTTAGTCAGAAGGAAAAGGACAGATGTAGAATGACAGCAATCATTTGTGGGATATAAATACTTACCAGTGTTCAACTAATTGTTGGAAATGGTGCCAGACTAGAACTGAGTGAACATAGGCAAAGGGATGCAAATGATAATCCATAAATGTACTTAGGGCAAGCCACAATGTGTAAAGAGGAGAGAAGAAGAGGAAGAGGAAGAGGAAGAGGAAGAGGAAGAGGAGGAGGAGGGGGAGGAGGAGGAGGAGGAGGAGGCAGAGGAGGAAGAGGAGAAAAAGGAGGAGAACAAGAACAAAAAAAAAAACAAGAAGAACAAGAAGAAAATGATGATGAAAAGTACCTGCTATAGAGGCAGCCTGGGGAGTGGGGAGGGAATCTGGGGACATTGGTGGTGGTAAATGGGTACTGGTGGAAGGATGGATGCTGGAACACTGTATGACTGAAACCCAGACATGAATATCTTTGTAACTGTATATCTCACAGTGGTATCATTTTTATCACTTGTATCACTTGTCTTCCGGATGTTCATCGATTTGCTCCAGCAGGCACCAGTAACATCTCCATACCTTCTGCCACATGCTAGTGTAGCCCCAGGGCATGCATCGTTCTGCTCACTCCAGAAAGACAAAGAGCTTCAAACCATTCGATTAGGGCATGGGATTCGTGGCACAGGCCACGTGAGCTTGGTGGAAGTCGCTGGACAGTCGTGAAGACAAAGCCCAGCTCCTGCCCACATGTTACTGGTTTTAGCACATCAAATACGTCACGGGTAGCTTGCCAGGGTCTGCTGTGTAGGTGGTAGAAGGCTCTCATCTTGAGCATTTACTGATGAAAATTATAGGGGAAAGATCAGGTTTTCTCTTGGATGGAGCTCTGAGGAACTATGGAGTCTGGATGTTGAGAAAGATGGACCGCATGATGTGTGGTTTGTTCTGGCTTCTTGCTAGGTTACTGGGATGATGGTATCAGTTAGAACCTGTCTAGAACTTTATACAGTGTATAAATGTGAAAGATACTGGGAAGGACCTTATGCTAAAATCCAATTATCTAAGAATATTGCGTGGCCGCAAGCGCCAAGGGAGCAGTGAGTCTGGTGTGGGTGTGTCTCATCCAGGGAAGCTGGCATGGAGGTGGAGGAAAGGGCGGGGCCCAAATCTCCCCTCCGAGTCCAGCCAGCGTGGTCCCAACCCCGCACATGTGAGAGAACCTTTGGAGCAATGGAGCAATGGCTGGCCGAGCCCTTTACCAGAGGTCAGCTCCATGGATTGCTTCCATGTGGGGCCGGCCAAGCAGCGCAGTTGTGGGTCTGAAGTGGATGGGTCTGGATCTCTTCTGGGGTTGCAGAGGAAGCATTTTACATAGAGAATTTATTTCATAGAGCATTTTACATAGAACATTTATTTCCGGGACAAGACATCAACGTGCCTTGTACAAGATGCCAAGATCCACTTGGATTTCGATTCTGTAGCACTGAACGTGACAGTCTCTGGTCAGTGCCAACTGGACTGCCTCCAGGCAGGTGTTGTGGAACGCCCCTCCTGCCTTCTGTGAGAGTCCTGCCTGCCTGTTCAAGAGATTCGGCTCCTAAAATGAGCTTCGCCAGAGCACAAGTGCTCTGTTGGGATCTGATGGCCACTCTCTGTGAAGAATTCTGAGTCCACAGCCTCCTGTTTCCGGGCCCTTAAAAAAGAGCCACTTTGGGGCTGGTCTCTGGTTCAGCATGTCCCCAGGAACGGGCATTGAAACAGCCTCCATTGGGGGTATCTTGAATAGTGTTGCAATGCCCATCCCTAGCCTTCACTTGATCACTTGAATCCCGTTATTCATCGATTTGCTAGAGCGGGTGCCAGTAACATTTTCATCAGATCCTTCATGCTCATGTACAAAAATACACGCGCTCAGCCCATGTGAGGGACAAGAAAAGGGGCGGGCGGGGTGGAGAAAAGATTTTCCCAGGGCTAAAGAGCAGGTGTGCCTCTTGCTACAGGAACCATGTCCTTTGAAGGGTAACGCGAGGGACTTCGGGGACATTTGTGTTAGGCCACGGCATTCTGAGCCCACATGCGGTCTAGCCCATTGTCCAGCCATGACAGGCCGACTGAGCACCAGAGGCACTCGGAGCACGCTGGTGTGGCCCCCACCATCCTCAGCATAAGACCCCACCTTGCCACCCGGCGAGACAATACATGCCAGTCCAAGTCCTGCTTGTCACTCTCCCTTCGTGCCACAGGCCACGTGAGCTTGGTGGAAGTCGCTGGACAGTGGTGAAGACAAAGCCCAGCTCCGGCCACATTCCTCTTCCCTCTCCCCAGCAGCTTCCGCTGTCCATCTCCACTGCCCATCTTCGCCATCCATGTCCACTACCTTCTGGTGACTCATCCTCTTCGGCACACACCCCTGCCTCGCTGTTCGCAGGCTCCCACGGTCCCCAGTGAAGACCCCTGAACTCTGGCAGGGTCCGTGCTGCCAAACAGACAGAACACTCGGGGCGGGATATTTTTGATTCTGAGGCAGGTGGTTGAGTCAAGATAATTCCTAAAATTAGAGAAATGTGTAAAATGTTTGCTGGAGGCCTTTTGCAAGGAGGCGTCTGCTCCACATGGTGGGAGCTTAGTCTATTGTCCGGCTGGGAGCACCGGGTCGGGGCGGTGCAGGCCTACGCTGCAGCTATCAAGCCCGCTCACAAGCCAGAGGTGCGGCGGGCTAGTCCCGGGAGGAAGGAGTCAGAAGTCAGAGGAAGGCTGGGAGCTCACAGCTCGAGTAGGGGGAACCCAGAGCCCCAGGATAGGGAATGAAATTAGACACAGAGATGGAGAAAATTATTCAAGAAAAGGAAAAATCAGATTTAAAGCCCAAACTCTATGGGAACGGAAATGGTGGGTGGGGTGGGGTGGCCAGTTCATGGCCTCCTGAGGGAGCAGTGGCCAGTCCAAGAGAAGTGTCCTCTGTCGGGTGCGCGGCTGATGTCAAGTCCCCGTGTTGAGTTAACAGGGGCCCTGGGGTGCTCAGCAGGGTGCTGTTCACTGGGAGAAGGCAGGTTATGAAGTGGACATCCCGGAGATCCCATCTGGGGGCTGTGTTCCCTGGTGCTAACCAGCGGGGGACAGAGTCTGGGTCACTTGGTGAAATTAAAAGTCAAGCTATTAACTGGCTATTCTTGGAATCATCACCCCAATAATCCTCTGTGGGCCCCACAGAGCTGAAATCACTCACAGGCAGGGGTTTAAAACGCAGCTGGCACGGGCCATAAAGGAGGGGTTCTTACCCGCAGGAAAGCTGCCCGGAGACTCTGGAGGACGCAGTGGAGGGGAGGGAGAAGAGCAGCCTGGGTGCAATAGAAGGTGCACACACGGGACACAGGCACCACGAGGACTCTGAGGAAGTGCAGCCTCGTTAGTAATCAAGGAAACGCAAATGATGGCCCTGAGCCACATTGCTCCCACAAGTGATTAACGAGCAGAAACGCTTGTGTGCAGGCGGGTGAGAGGCTGGGGAACGCCCACCGGCGGGGAGCTGAGGAGGGCGAGTTGCCAATAAACACCCCAAGTCTGCACCCAGCAATCCTGTGTCTGCGAAGCTGTCTTTAGAAAGTACAGTACACTGTGAAAACTGCAGCTTGTTATAGCATTCTGCACGGTCCCGACAACTTCAACTCCTCCGAGCATCTGCTGTTCCGAGAAGGTCCGGTAGCTGAGACCAGGCCTGTCAGGGCTGCCAGTCCAGAGTCTGTCCCCAGGAAGTAGGGACACACCTATGAGACGTCCAGGGTGATGGGATAATACATCAGGACCTCAAAAAGAGCACCCAAGGACACCAAGAAGCCATGACAGGGACGAGGAAAGGCATGAAAAACAACTTCCTGGTACAGGCCAGGGAAGGACTAGTCCGGCCCCTGGTTCATATCCGTGGTTGTAGAGGTAGGGCCAAGGCAGCACCCCCAATTTCGGTTCCGGGTCAAGGGTTGACTAGTCCATCACTTTAAAAACACAAGGGCTAGGGAGGAAATCGATCAGGCCAGCCCTGGCATGCAGGCTTCCTCCCAGACACTTGAATTCTTCATGTCTGACAGCGGGGACCCCATTTCCAAGGGTGTCTGTCGGACCTGTTGCTCAGGTAAGCTTGTGACTCCAGGGCAGCCGCAGTGATTTCTCAGCCTGAGGAGGCCGTTAATGCTTCCTGGGGAGCCCCTCTCTTGTCTCTTTTGGGTCTGGGGCATAGCAGGGATCATAACAGCCCCACACCCCTGCTTTTATCTCTGCATGACCCTATTTTCTCCGCATCCCTTTTTCCCTCTGCGTATGAGAACCCGGCCTGGATTCCTGAAGCTCACCTTCACTATGAGGTAGTGATGCTACCGCACAGTGAGGTAGCGCCATAGTGTGGTGTCAGCAGAAAGGAAGGGGGCAGTGTGAGGTAGCACCGTGGTGTGGTGTCAGAGAAAGGAAAGGGGGCATTGTGAGGTAGTGCCTGGGTGGTGTCTGACAGACTGAAAGTTCTAGTGGTCATGAAGGTTTTCCCTCCATTGCTACCTGAGGCCTTCTGGAACTTTCCCTACTCCTTGGCAGATGTCCAAAGACCAAGAACAGGCAGAACCATCACAGCACTCCTAAATGGGCGGCCATTCCCTGTCTGCAGGGCTCCCCGACTTTCATTCTTCTGGGGGTTGCTCCCTTGCTCTGCAGCTGCTCCAGCACACCTCAGCGAGAAGCCAAGCACAGAATGGGGTGGGGGTTGAGGGCCCCGGTTGCCTCCTCTGTCAAGGCTGTAGCAACCCCCACCAAAAGGCTCGTATTTCTTAAGAGTGGCTGGCGTTGCTGTCAATACAGGGCATGTGGGCCTCCAAGGAGATGAACTGCACCGGTACCCACAGAAAAGCAGGGGTGAAGCTGCCTCAACTCCCCAGAAAGGCAAACAGTTGCTCCCTTCCCCCATTATCCCCTGGATGGCAGCCACCCCTGAAAACCAGCCGAGTGCGTGCTGGAGCACTGGCAAGGCTCGGGAGAGCTCTTGGCTCTCATTGCCCGTGTGGTCAGAAGCAAAAGTCAGCCACAACTTGAGGCAGCTTTCGCACATTCTTCATGAATGGCCTTCCCTGACAGTCCCTCATGGTGTGGCGGCCAGTGGTAGGGGAGCCCCAATCCTGACCTTCTTAGCCACAAGCAAAATGAGAGAGCTGGTGAACTCAGTTCTCTGTGGAGAACTCACAGAGGAGAATGGGCCCCCTTTGGGGGTAATCCCTTAACTGTTACCCCACAGTGTCCTGGACATGGGAAGCCAGCACTGAGGACCAAGATGGTACAAACAGAAACCAGGGTGGAGGTGCAGAGAACAGAGATCTGGGGCAAGAGTTGCAGAGACGGGTTGACTCCCAGACATCTGGGACCACAAAGGCTCCCGAATCCAGGATCGGCAGGCCCCCAGATCCTCTCAATGTCTCCTCTTCCCTGAACAAGTCCCCGTGTGGCATCTGTGTGACAAACCAGCAACCCTTAAAAGAGTTACTGAGACGTAGGGTGTGGAGCCTTTCCTCTGGGGAAAATTATGGGTGGGGTAAAGATCATTGAACAAATAATACAGTGAGCAGTAGGGCCTGGTTCTCTTCCTGGGTGTTACTATGCTCTCCGGTCCCTAAGGAAGAACAAAGCAAGGAGAGAGAGAGAGAGAGAGAGAGAGAGAGAGAGAGAGAGAGAGAGCGGCATGTGTACACAGTGAACAAAGTCAGCATCCTTCTGCCCCAGCTGCATATCCAGAAATAGTCCAATGATCTTTCCAAAAGCCACATGCTAAGTCGCCAGGGTTTCATTCCTCAGGTGTCGAGCGGTGGTGACAGGTGTTCTCTAAATCCAGTTTTCTCACCAACTCTTCAGACTCTTTCGAATGTCAGGACACTTCTAACAGAGGGAAAACGTGATTATGAACCCAAACGAACCTCTCTCAAGTCACCCAGAAGGAGGGGACTTGAGGGCGTCGCTGTCTGGTGGGAGGGGGCTCACGTCTCACGAAGCAGGGCCCGCACAGTGCAGCTATGTCCCGACATGTCTCCATCCAGTTCTGCTACTTGCTTGTGGCTGGTGCCATCTCTTGCCTCAAGTGACAGAGTGACAGGTCCAGTTCCCACCTGATGTGCCTGAAATGCCTCCGGTGGCCCCAGTGCTCTTCCTATTAGTTTTCATGAACTGTTCACCCTGCAAGATCCACCCTCCCACACAGCATATTCAGGCCATGCTAAGCTGTGATCAATGCCTTGGTCAGTCACAGCATCCTTAACCAGCTGCCAGCAGGCTCAGGCCTTGAGGACAAGGATAGGGAGAAGAGTGGCAGCATCTTGTCTCCGTGTTCTCAGCAAAGTTCGTGAAATCCTGACTTCGTTGAGTAAACAGGAGCCTGGCTGACTGAATGATAGTAAGGATGGGTGGATGGCTGGGTGGGTGAGTGGGTGAGTGGGATGGGTGGGTAGATAGATGTGTGCATGGTGGATGGATGGGTAGAATGGATGAATGGGTGAATGGGTGTACAGATGGATGTGTGTAGGTGGACAGATCCGTGGATGATGGGTGGGTATTCTGATGAGCGGGTGTAGGCTAGGTGGGTGGTGGGTGTATGGCTAGGTTAAAGGATGGGTGACAGATGTATAGTTGGGTGAATGGTTGGGTGGATGGGTGGCAGGATAGATGGATGAATTGAAGGATAGTAGATGGATGATAGGAGGGAAAGATGGATGATGGATGATGGATGGGTAGATGACGAAGTGTAGATGGATGGATGGTTGGATGATGCACTGACGGGTGACTAGATGAAGGATGATCGATGATGGACATCTGATGGAAGAATGAAGGCCATGCGGGAAAGTGGACACAACTGCTTTCTAGTAATTGTAGAGTTGGCACATGATCATGGACCTAAAACTCTAACCAACAGTGAAGCATCAGCTTGCTCTGGGGTGGTATGTCTCCCACATATTTCTCCTGGATGATCCCAAAGACCATGTCCCCTGAGAAACTCAGCCCCAAGCCATAGGGGACCCCCTGTAAATCTCACTTACTCCATGGGAAAATAAGACTCTATTTTCCCCATGCATTTATACAGTGATTCTTGGGATCAGGCCAGGTAGTGGCAGGGAGAACAGGCAGGAGCAGGCCAGGACACCAGCAAGTGCAGCTACTGCCCCACTGGCACTTGCTGCCGTCCCCACCCAAGTGCCCTCTCTGACTTCACCTTGAAGAAGCGGGGCAGTGCCAGAACGCCAGAGTTTGTGGTGAGGCTGTCTGTGCCAGGGACCCTCTTCCGGGCCGGGAGCCTCATCCCCCAAAGCAGCTGTCCTGGCTGTTCTCCCAGTTCTATCCAGGGAAGTGCCCTTTTGAATTCCCCTAATGGGCAATGTGGCCCAGCCCCAGAAGCATTCATCAGAGCTGCTGACTCGTTCATGACCTGAAGAAGGAGAAGGAGTCTCTTGAGCCTAGGGTCCGGGCACCCATTTTCCTCCCCTGCAGCCATCAAGGGGGCCTCAAGAATCACCATTTCTGGGTTTGAGTCGGGTCCCTGTGTCTGAATCTTGACAACCACTTTGATGCAATTTAGGCTGTTAGTACTCGGAAAGACCTTTTGTAAGGGCAGGGAAGTTAAGACACAAAGACACCTCCAGCTCTGAGAGCTGGGAACGAGGGACTGTATTAATTCCAGGCCCTCAAAATCTTATGTTCTCCAGCCCAGACCTCTGACTTCCCTTCTGTGAAATGGGTTGGAGGAGATTGTGCAGGAGTTTGTTCTGAGTCCTGCTCACTCTCAGGGGCAGCCACTGATGGGCCGCCAGGCTTGCCTTGCCCAGGACTTCACAGCGGGGATGGGGCAGAGAGCTTGGAGTGTTGTCCTGGTTCAGTATCCAGCTCTGTGTCTCCCCAGAAATCCGGGTACCAAACGGAGAGCCCGTGAGCTCCAGGAACCACAGAGCATTGCCAACAATAAGCAGAAGGCGTTGCTGCAGAAAGCCCAACAAGTGTTATGCAAAAAACAAACACAAAGGGATTTATTGACACAACGGGAAGCTGCAGTTGGGGCCCTGTGCTGGCGTGGCCAGACACTCGCTACTGGCAGTCTCCTCAAGCCTGGAGGGGAGGCCTCATGCCCACCCTATTCTGGGCCCTTTTCCACATCCCTCTACCCCAACCTGGCAGGTAGACCTGCGTGCCCAGATCAGGCTGACCCTGGGGCCTGGCATCAACTCAGGAGATGATGGTGGCAGGAGTGGGGTGTGGGGGGGAAGCTGTAGACTTCAGGTGCCAATGTGGCCTTCAGTATGGGACCTCTGTCTTCTCTCAAATGAACCTGATGACTCTAACCAGCTTTGGCTCAGTCACCGGGATGGAAACATGACCTTCACTGATTTCAGTAAGACGTGTGACGCTTTCCTCTCGTCAAAGCAGGTGGTGCTAGGAGGTGGGAATTTGGAAAATATGGAGAGTCTCAAGTTACAGTCCCTGGCACCGTGCATGGTCCACCTTCCTCAGTGACCAGCCTCTGCTACCTACTTCTCTCCTGGATTTACTGCAGCTGGTGGGCAGCACATTTCTGCTGTGGAATGTGGTCCCAAGCTCTTTCCATCGACTTGTGATTTTCTGGTGTCCGTTTCCAGTCAGACGAGTCCTTGCGCCAGCTCCAGCTCAGCTGCGGTCACTGTGGTCCCAATGCTGGGTGGGATACTTGCCTGAGTGGCTCGCAGAGGCCCGAGCCCACCAGAGTGATGTGAGTGCCGAGCTACTGTGTTTCCCTGATGGTAGAAAGGATCCAGGCTCGCTGCTCTTCTTCCTGCCGCCCACCCACTGCCTCTCCCCTACGGCATCCCAGAGCAGCAGAGGTCCATGAGATGGTGAGGGCAGTACCCCTGAATCATCTTGTGCCCATGAAGTTAGGTGAATAGTGGTCTTAAAACCTGCCATCCAAGAAAACAATGTACCCAGATGGCAATATTGGTGAATTCTCACTAGAAAATATAGGGTGGTTGTTTGCTTTGTTTTTGAGGGAATGTTCTATGAGGCAGCATGACTCTAATAGCCAAACCAGCTGAAGCACTGGGGAGAAGCATACACTCACATTCTTTAAAAAACAGATAGAAACAAAACCCTTCCTGTTGGCAGAAGGTAGATCTAAGGATATGCTAAGGAAGGTCTGATGGATACTGCCTATTAACAGATACACGGGGTTTTCTGGCAGACTGTCTCCCAATAGAGTTAGTATGTAGAATTCCCTAGTGAGACTGTTAATCAAGCTGAAGTTACACAGACAAGGCTATCCTAGGTCATTTCTCTGCACATTTCCTTGTTGACTATAACTAGCCCAAGATGGAGTCTAATGGATGATGCTTAAAGTTAGGCAGAAAACAGGTTTTTTCTTGTTCTTCTGTCTGACATGTCCTTACCATCATGGGCTAGTCCAGAAGCTGCATTAGCAACTGTAATGCGTTCTTTTGTTCATCTCATCTTACCTAGATTGCACCCCTGCAGGTTTTTGGTTTCTGGTTGTCTCCCTTCCTATTATTCCTAAGTCCTATGCAAAGAATGTGAACTGTCTTTGTAATGTAAACCATGCAAACTTTAAGCTGCATTGCCTTTTGAGACTTTGGGACTAGGGGAATAAGAGAATTGGGGTCCTTGTGGAGGTGGTCAGTCAGCTCAAGTCAGTCAGCTCTAGTCAGTCAGCTCAAGTCAGTCAGCTCAGGTCAGTCAGCTCAAGTCAGTCAGCTCAGGTCAGTCAGCTCAGTCAATCAGCTGCAGTCAGTCAGCTGCCAAGATGAGAGCTGCTGCCCCTCCGGCTAGTGATCATTAAAAATATTAATGGATATACGTCATGTTCCTGGAGTCTCATCTCTGTGCCTCCGACCCGACAGGACATTCCTGCTTCACCTTCCGGTCTCAGGAGACAGAGAGGTCCACTGGGGAGCAGAATTGGTTTCACCTTAGAAAGTGAATTCATCAAAGTCACTGCACTAACCACCAGGAAGGAGAAAATACCCAGCGCTTGAGCTCCCACATTCCCTCTCTGAATTCAAAAAGCCCAGCATGTGTGTGAAACGCAAATGGCCAAGCCAAACCTAGAAGGCTTGTCTGTGCTCTCAAAACACACCCCGGAGAAAAGAAATGGACAAGCCACCAATTAGTAGTCATGGCACATAAATCTAATGAATCGATCCAGAATGCATTTCAAAACACCTGCGACTCGATAGGCAGAAAAGACCCCAGCTCCTTAAATATTAGTTGCACTGAAAATTGTTCAGATTGTCAGGAAAACCTGGCAGTTCTTTATAAAGTTAAATATGCATGCAGGTAATTACTGAAGGGAACAAACCGAATGCGGCTCTAAGATTGTTCATCGTAGCTTTATCCAGATTATCCCCAAATTGTTGAGGAAGCAGATGCTCAGCAGCAGGCGAAAGGCCAGAGCAGCTGGGGTACTCAGAGCTAAGTCTCTACTTATGCAAAGCAAGGTGTGGACTGCCGGAATCCATCTCAGCCTGGAGAATCCCCAACACACAGAGCTGAGAAGAGGTGGATAGGATGGACAACACTTTGTGGTTTGTTCCTACGAGATCCTAGAATTTGCACCGCAGAGTTGCAGTGAGAGATGAAGAGCAGCTGTTGGGGGCTGTGGTGGGGGAGGTTGCATGGGGGAAGGGGATGGGAAGAAACTCTCCAGGAAAAGGCTAGAGGGTGCACTAAGCAGAATCAGTCCTTGGATGAATCTGGTTCGAGCTTGTATTTTTCATGAAGTAAATCTAACCTCAGTAGGAAAAAGTCTAATAATCAAAGAGGGAGAGAAGGGTGGGTCTGGCCTCGAGAAGACACTCCGGGCTCAGTCACAGAGATAAGAGAGTCTGGGCCGAGAGTTGCTTGGCTGCCGACTCAAAGGGAAAGCAGACGTGGGGGCTCAGCCAGCGCATGCATCCTGGTGGCACCAACTCACTCTTGCCCATCTGGCTAGGCTGAAGGGGGCCCCTCAGTGGGATCCCCAGGTTCAGCACCAGTATCTGGCTGGGACAATGGGGCCTTGGGGGAGAGAGACACGGGTGCACCCAGATCTCATCTCAGAAACCTCTGACCTCTACCAGGAGCAAATCACTGTCACTGTCACTGTCTTCCCGTTCATCATCGCTTTGCTCGGCGGGCACCAGTAACATCTCCATATGACCTGTCTCATGCTAGTAGAGCCCAAGGGCACCTGCTTGCTCCAGGAACATAAAAGCCTCAAACCATTCCATCAGGTCATGGGAATGAGGTCTATAATTGTTACTGGTATTTGGCATATCAAATACAACACGGGTAGCTTGCCAGTCTCTGCCGTGGAGCAAATAGTTTGAATTTCCGTAAGGCACATTCTGCGTCCGTGTAGAATAAACACTTTTTCCTGTTATGTTTTTCTGTTATGGGGTGTTTTTGGAAGTGCACACCTGGCTTTAGGATACCTTTTGGCAGGGTTTAGGGCCCTCTGTGGTATCAGTGATTGAGTCTGGTCAGCTGGGTGTTAGACAAGCGCCTCACCCTCTGTGCTATCTCTCCAGCCCCTCTGTTTTCTTTTTCGGTTTTGGGGCCATACCCAGCGGTGAGCAGGATCGACTCCTGGCTGTGCACATAGGAATCACTCCTGGCAGGGCCTCAGAGAATCCTCTGGGATGCCGGGATTGAACCAGAAGGGGCTGTGTACAGACAAGTGCCTTCCCCACTGTATTATCTCTCTAAGCCGTGATAGTTCCTGTTTTTAAATCCTCACTAAGCCTCCAGAAGGAGTGAGTCATATAGTCAAAGGGCTTATGCCTGCCTTGGTTTCCCCTTTAAGAAAATACTGTGTGATAGCTGCTGCAGCCCGTCTTCCCCTTCTCTCCCTCTTTCTCTCTCCCTCTCTCTTCCACGCCTCCATCCACGTGTATACACACCAGCATACACCCAGCCTGTGCCAGCAGCCGTGCTCCCTGGGTGCGTGCACAGAGCACCTGGGCTCTGAAGGGTGCTGAGGCTGCAGGCTGAGCCCCCGTGGCTGATCCATCCAGAGCAGGGTCAGAGGAGTGGGTGCCCCCCCCCCCATATGCCACCCACGCAGCCCTCTGGAGTGGAAGCTGCTTGGCCTTAACTGTCACGGCAGCAGAAACGATTTGTGCCCCACAATGCCTCTCTCTGCCCCGTTCCTGCCCCTTCCTTCCTGTCACATCCAGGGGTACTCTCCAGCCTACCTTGACGGTGGGTTTCTCTGCTCCAGCCATGCCGTGTGATGGATGAAGACTGACTTAGGACAGAAAGAGCTGCCCACAGGCACCGCCTGAGGTAGGCTCAAGAGCCAGGGCACTGACTTCTTTCCTGGTCTCTTTCCAGGGACTTTCCCTTTACTAGAAAGTGGTGGGTCAGCTCAGGGATCTTCCAGGGCTTCACTCAGTCCCTAGTCCTAGGGTGGGGGCACAATTAGAGGACTTGAGGATGACAGCCCAGCAGACTGAGACACTGTCCATCCCTGGGTCCGTGGCCACATGCCTCAGTTTCTGAGTCTGATCAATGGGAGGAGACAGGCCAGCCTGTGCTCATTCAGCAGAGCGATCCCAGCAGGTGGGTGTTTGGATGTGAGGAGCTGTCCGAGCGCTTGGTGCTGATCTGCCTGGGAATGCCTGCCTGGGCAGGAACCTGGAAGCTCAGGCCACTTGGGAAACCTCCAGGCAGTGATGGAGCAGGTCTTGGACAAGGGAGAATCAGGATTCCTGGTGGTTTTCATCCTGAGCTCCAAGCTCCAGTGCTCCCTGCCAGCTCCAAGACAGGATGAGACAGACCCGAATGTCTTCCCAAGTCTGTCCAAACCCAGAGAAGCCATTGTTTGTGGGCCCGTTCAATTGCTTTGGAACCCTCCACTCAGGGAAGGTCCATCACACGCTGCCCTCCGGGAGCTGGGCTGGTGCTGGCTGCAAATGAAGAAGCTGCTGCAGCCACAGATGCGCTTGTCGATTGTTGCGGCGAAGCACAAATCCCGCAGCTGCCTGGACACAAGGTGGGTTGAGGCAGAGGACCAGCTGTGGAGCTGAGTCAGGCAGACACCGCCAGACCGTCGCTTACTGCTTGCCTTGCTTGGGGGTCCTCTTAGGGAGGGGAGGGGAGTGCTGTGCCAGTGAGGGTGGACTCTGTGCTCTCACCTCTGAGATGGCCCTGGGCAGCGCCACTGGCAGGTCCAAAGGCAAAGAATGGGAGCCACCCCTTTGCCTCGCTCTCCTCATCCCTCCTAGAACTGCCAGGAACTGCCGGGCATCTCGGGACTCTGCTACCGGGCAGCCGAGGGCTTAGGTTCTGCTCTGCTCATGGTCACTCCCGGTGGGGTGCAGAGATGGGGAGTGGACAGAGGAAGGCACCAGGGTGGTGGAATCAGAATCCACGTGGCTGGCCACGGAAGCACATCTGTACAGGTGGTCCCCATGAGGCGCTATGAGCTGAAACAGCTCTTTATCTGGGTCCTTTTAGAAAGATGAACAGAAACCAGAATGACTCCCTCACCCCAGAGAGGGTCCCAGCCCAGAGGCCCTGCGCCCAGAGAGTTGGCCCTGGGGAGTGTCGAAGGGGTCTGGATTCCTGTGCACAGAAAGGGGGTCTTGGAGCTTCTGGGGGTGCGGCTGAGCTTCCCAGTGGCGTAGGCACATGTTCATCTCCATGGATGAGGGACCTCTGGAAAGGAAGAGGTTTCCCTAGTTTTCAGCCTCCCTGGGTCCCCGGGAGCATGTAATGACACATGCCGACGCTTGTGTTTCTGCATGCATCAGCTGGACAAGCAGGACACACACATCAGCCCCAGATGGCCCCCGTATCCTCCAACCTCACCCTCTCTTCCTCAGTGGGCGGACCCCTGGGCCAGTCAGGGAAAGAGTCCAACACAGGGTCCATGTTTGGGGAACCCTGGTTTGCCACCTTTGCTGATCTCTGCAGAGCTGCTGACTTCAGCTGCCAACAGGCTGTGATAGAGCAGGCACTGGGCATTGGTGGCCCAGCGGGTCTGAGCCAGCTCTACTCCCGGCTGCCCCATCACCACACAGCGCAGCTCGGGGCGCGGGAGCTTGTAGCTCTTCCTAGAACCCGGGGTGCTGTTGGAACTCACAACTGACCAAAATCTCCACCAAATCTTTTGACATGTGCAGGGGCGTGTGCGTGCGGGGAAGGGGGTGTGCCCGGGTCCACTCCCTGAGCACCTGACGGTGTCTGGGACCGGGAAAGGGACAGGATCCTGCCAGATGAGCTCTGCAGGGGCAGACGAGAGGGTCCTTGGGGACACGGGCCTTTGCTGTGGCCGTCGCATGAGACCCCCCTGTGAAGCTTCAGGTGGGCTCCTCTCCTTAGCACAGGGACCTGGGGTGCTGTTTGGCACAGTACGTGCTGCAAGGGCCATTGTCTCAGTGCGGGGACTGCAGAGGGTGGTCCTGCCTGCCCCAGGGGGTCGGATTAAGGTCAGAGGGATCTAGGGAAGCGGAGATTCTGGGGTCTTCACCAAGCCAAGTCGCCCCCTGTGCCCCTTTTCTAAAAGATGCTGACATGCTCCGTTGCTGTGACAGGCTTAAGGGAAGGGGGCTGCCATGGGGTGTCCCCAGGAAGGCGGACTGGGGGACAGGGTCTGGGGTCAGCAGGATGATGCCAGGAGGGACTTCTCTCCCTCAGTGCATGGAGGATTACCAGTCTGGGGAGGGGGTCCCCACCTCCGCCAGTCTGGCGCTGAGACCCAAGCAGCTGGCACTGAGGCGGGCAGGTGCCCGGCCCCCCTCCCTTCCTCAGACTTTCTTAACTCAGCCTGGTTTAGACAGACACAGGAGGGGAGGATGGGGGAGGGGAGGGGGTGGGGGAGCCTCAAGGAGCCAATCACCGTGCACCAGAGCTTTCAGGGCTGGAGAGAGGGAGAGAGAGGGAGAGAGAGAGAGAGAGAGAGGGAGAGAGAGGAGAGAGAGAGGGAGAGAGAGGAAGAGAGAGGAGAGAGGGAGAGAGAGGAGAGAGAGAGAGGAGAGAGGGAGAGAGAGAGGAGAGAGAGAGGGAGAGAGAGAGGGAGAGAGAGGGAGAGAGGGAGAGAGAGAGGGAGAGGAGAGGAGAGGGAGAGAGAGAGAGAGAGGGAGAGGGAGAGAGGGAGAGAGAGAGGAGAGAGGGAGGGGAGAGAGAGAGAGAGAGAGGGAGGAGAGAGAGGGAGGAGAGAGAGGAGAGAGAGCGAGAGCAGGGTTTTCTGTGAAGGGAGGAGCAGCGGAAGAACAGAGGGGAGGAGAAAAATTGGGGTGGGTGAGACAGGACAGCGCAGTCGGGGAGAGAAGACAGGGAGAGAGCAGAGAGAAGTGCCGAAGCGGGGAGAGAAGGGCAGAGAGAAGGGCACCTGGCGGGAGCGCAGGATGGGGTGAGCCGGGGGCGGCGGCGGCGAGCAGAGGGAGCCGCTGGCTGGCGGGGAGGGCGCTGGCCAGCCCGGAGACCCTGGACCGTCGCCGCGCCGCTGTCCCCGGACCCTCACCCGGAGGTGGAGCGCGGCTCCGGAGCTCCAGCTCCGAGGGTGGCTGCGCTGCGCGGGGCTTCGGGGTGGCTGCGCGCCCCCGCCAAACCATGGCGGAGAGGGTGCCCACGGGTGTCGGGCGCCGGGGGCCAGGCCCTGAGCGCCGGGGGCGGGCGCGCACCATGAACTCGTGGGACGCGGGCCTGGCCGCGCTGCTGGCGTGCACCATGGGCGTCTCGCTGCTGTCCAACGCGCTGGTGCTGCTCTGCCTCCTGCACAGCGCCGACATCCGCCGCCAGGCGCCGGCGCTCTTCACCCTGAACCTCACGTGCGGCAACCTGCTGTGCACGGTGGTCAACATGCCGCTGACGCTGGCCGGCGTGGTGGCGCAGCGACAGCCCGCCGGCGACCGCCTGTGCCGCCTGGCCGCCTTCCTCGACACCTTCCTGGCCACCAACTCCATGCTCAGCATGGCCGCGCTCAGCCTGGATCGCTGGGTGGCCGTGGTCTTCCCGCTCAGCTACCGCGCCAAGATGCGGCTCAGCGACGCGGCTCTCATGGTGGCCTACACGTGGCTGCACGCGCTGGCCTTCCCGCTGCCGCGCTCGCCCTGTCCTGGCTGGGCTTCCACCAGCTCACGCCTCGTGCAGCTGGCGGCCCGAGGAGCGTCTGCGCCGCCGTCTTCACGGGCGCCTTCCACGCGCTCAGCTTCCTGCTGTCTTTCAGGTGGTGCTCTGCTGCACCTCAAGGTGCTCCAGGTGGCCCGATTCCACTGCAAGCGCATTGATGTCATCACCATGCAGGCGCTGGTGCTGCTAGTGGACATTCACCCCAGGTGAGTCCCGGGCGGCTGCGGCCGGCTGGGTCCACCTCTGCCCAGCAGCCCTGCTTAGGGGAGGGTCAGAGCGGGGACAGGTCTTGCGGGCCAGCAACAATGTCAGGAGACTAACCCCTGCGTTGGGGTGCCTCTCGGAAGAGACCACAGCCCCAACCCGAAGCTGATTCTCTTTTGCTTTGTGTTTGCGTAGGGGGCACCGTGGTGTGTGGCCCTGCTAAAGGGCTTTCAGAACCCCCAGTGCTCCTCAGGAGTCCTGCCCACCAAGCGGCTGCCCTCCCGGCTGTTCCCTATTTCCTGGCCTGGGCTCTGCCTCCTGACCCAAAGAGACTCCCCGCTTGGCTTCCTGGGTGAGAGGCATCTTCCCGCCACACCCACTGAGCTCTGCTTCCGTGTTTGGAGCCCTGAGAACCAGCCCAGGAAGAAATTCACCCCACGGGGTGCAGGGACAGAGACTGGCCATCCCCTCTCTGCTGCTCTGTGGTGGCTGGGCTGGAGGAGCAGCCCAGGTGTAGGCTACCCCCACACACACACACACACACGAAGGAGTATCCCAGTGCCTGAGAGAAAGAGCCAGAGAGAGAGAGAGAGAGAGAGAGAGAGAGAGAGAGAGAGAGAGAGAGCCAGAGAAAGAGAGAGAAAGAGAGAGGGAAGGAGAGAGTAGGGAGAAAGGGGCTTCTTGCCGGTGTCCTGAGTTTAGGGGAGCCAGGGGAGAGGCACTTTCGGACCATTGTCTCTGGCCTTGGCCATTGCTGTTCTCCTGGTCCAGGCATAAGTCCATCAGTCTGAGGCCCCTCTACTCCCCTCAGGGAACCTAGAGCCCCACCGCCCATGTTCTCAGAGTCACAGGACCCTACTCCAGTTCACCAGGGTGGGGTTCTCTGAGGTCAGGATCCTGCCGCAGCCCTAGCATACCCCCACTGGCCTACAGCTGACCTGGTGGCGAGATGATGGTGGACATGGGGAGTGAGAGCCTCGAGCACAGCCTGTCCATCCTAGGGCTCAGCCCCACACAGCCTGTCCATCCTAGGGCTCAGCCCCACACAGCCTGTCCATCCTAGGGCTCAGCCCCACACAGCCTGTCCAGCCTAGGGCTCCAGCCCCACACAGCCTGTCCAGCCTAGGGCTCAGCCCCACACAGCCTGTCCATCCTAATGCTCAGCCCCACACCATCCCGCCCCACCCCTCCGCAGGCTTCTTTCTCCCCGCAGATGAGAAGACAAAGCTAAACCCCCAACCCCAAGTTCACCATGAAGGGTCTGTTGCTGAGGTCTCGGGGTATAGAAGTTCTGAGTCCAGGGAAGTGCCCAGCCTCTGGCCTGGACAGCAGGAGAGCAGGGAGAATTCAGGGAAGTGTCCAGGCCTCTGACCTGCAGCAGGATGCACGTGAACCTTTGTTCTCTGGACATCAAACTGCACAGCCATGCTAATGCCTCACGGACTTGAGTTAAAGGAGCCTAGCTGAGGTTACCGGGGACCCGGGGTCTGTTGGGGAAACTTCCGGGGCTGGCTCCCCCACAAAGCGTATTTCATGCCTCTAGCAGCAGGCTGGACTCCTGCACTCAGCCACAGTCTGGGGACCTCTGCTCTAAATAACAGCTGGGTGGGGGAAGCCCCCTCTCAGGAGGTCACCCTCTTCAGGGAACCCAGTTACCAGATTCCCCCAAATCGTCCCTGTCCACCTGCTTCTCCAGTCCCTGGTTTTTTAGGGTTCAGGGCTACTAACCCCCATCTCTAGGCTGTGGGATTCTGATCCTAGGGCCACTGGGGACGGCGCTCTTGCAGGTGGGAGGCGGGATACTGACAGTCTGCACTCCCCCTCTCTGGGTCCCTGCACTCGCCTCTGGGGCTAGTGCCAGCAGGATGTCCCGGAGGCTCCCCCCAGGGCTCCTGCCCAGGTCTGCCGCTGAGGATTATGGCTGGAGAGTGGGGCTGGGAAGGAACAGAAACACCCACACGGTGAAGCAGAGGGTCCGAGTTTCTCACGGCCACAGAGGAGGTGGCGCGGCCCTCTTGCCCCTGGCGTGAGCGTGCCAGGGAGTATGCTTGACTGGGAGCTCTGTGCCCCAGCACACATCTCTCTGCTGCTATACCCAGATGCCCCCTCAGGCTGTGAGCCCAGCACAGGCAGAATGGACCTCCAGGAGAGGACTGGGAAAGGGAACCGAAATTCCCATCCGGAGCCTGTGGGCTTCACCTGTGGGCACAGGCGTCTCTCCAGAGCCTGGGACAGGGACCCGCTCCCCAGTCTGGGCCGGGTGGGGAAGGGTCCGTCCATCCCAGAGTCCTGACCCCAACTCCCACGTTCCTTCACCCGCCAGCTGCGCCCACCGGCCTCTGTCTTCCTCGAAAGACAGAAAATACCCGATGCTGGGGACTGAGCACAGAGCGTCAGGGTCCTCCAGGACACCGGGCTGCGTCCTCAGCACAGGTCCCGCGAGGGAAGCACCGTGCAGCCTCTCAGAGTCAGGGGACCTGGATGAGTCCTGGCGCCATCTGAACTCACCACGAACCCTCAGCCCTCAGCCCTGCGTGTCCTGCCCGCTGCTCTCTCAGCCCTGCATCCCCCCCACCTGCTCCACCTGGTAAAGCCGAGTGGGGGGCGCTGGGCAGCTGGCAGACAGTGACCTTCCCAGGGCCGGGCCGGGCACAGCAGGACACTGCAGCACCACCCGCGCCTGCAGACTGGCCTGCCTGCTGCTCCCCGTCTCTGTCCGTCCCCTAAAAAGTCGGGGCTGGGCACAGGAGACGGAGCATTCTCTCCGAGCAGTTGTGAGATTCTCCAGGAGGCAGAAATGGAGGGGCTGGCCCCTGCACCCCTCCTGGTGGGCTGCGTCCTGGCATCCGAGCCTCAGTTTCCCCAAGTGTGGACTGAGGAGCTAGTGGAAAGGCTTGTTCATTCTCACGTGACCCAGGGTCCAGCCTTCGTGCCTCGGACCAGCCACCAGGCCCACGTGTGCCCACTTGGTGCCCACAGCACACGCCGCGGCCCTGGCCCAGCCTGAGAATCTCTCTGCGCTCCGTGAACACAGAACCCAGG
Source organism: Cryptotis parvus (assembly GCA_021461705.1). NCBI lineage: Eukaryota > Metazoa > Chordata > Mammalia > Eulipotyphla > Soricidae > Cryptotis > Cryptotis parvus. Next base: position 145,062 of record JAJIBD010003415.1, on the reverse strand, counting down.
CACCCGGCTGCTGCCCAGCCAACCACACCTCATGCAGGTTTCCACCAGAGCAGGGCACACACCCCCGCCCCACCTCTCTCCTTCACTCTTCCCCAAGGCTGGAAGGCACAGACCAGAGAACTTTGGGGGTTCAGGGAGGTGCTGGGACAGGCCATGAATGAGCACAGGCTGCATGACTTGGCTTTAGCCGAGTCTGCTCCATGGTCAGGCAGGCCCCCGGACAACCAAAGGCTAGAGCTTACGCCATGGAGTCAGTCACGGCCCCTGGTGCCTTCTGGGACTCCGTGCACCTCAGCAGGTTGCTCTGGACGGGGGCATTCCCAGTGTTCTGGCTGTCAGGTGGGCAGAAGGGCAGAGAGTGGGCAGCTCGCCTAAGGCTGCACAACAGCCAAGCAGCAAAGCCCCAAAGGGCACCCGAAACTGGGCCCAGCATTACCACCCCGCTATGCACCACTGGGTCTGAGCCAGTGAGACCCGCCGACCTTCTCCATAAAGTTTCTTTGGTTTGGGGGGTCGCACCCAGCTGTGCTTATTGGGAGTTGCCGTGTTTGCTCTTGCCTCCGGACTCAGGGATCACTTCTGGCAGGGCTCGGGGACACCATGCCTTGGCGAGGGTTGAACCCAGGTTGACCGCATGCCAAGCGAGGGCCCTGCCGCTGTCCTCCCCGCTCCAGCCCCAGCTGGTGTATTAGCTCTGACAGCACCAGGTGTCTGGGCCCTGGTGTCTGCTGGTGGTGGGACTCAGCTGCCACCGTCAGCTCAGGGAAGCCAAAGGCGTGTGCTCAGAGCTGACTGTTTCCTTTCTCCAGCTCCACCAAACTGTGGAAAGTGGGGAAATCAGTGCCTCCTGGTCACTGCCGTGAACGGGGCTGCCCGCAACTGTCTTCTGCCACGCTGGGTCCAGGCCATTCCCATTGAGGCAGAAAATGTTTCTGTGTCTCCTCCTGCCTCCTCCGAGTCTCCTGTGGGTCAGGGGTTCAGGTGATGCTGGGATGTGCCCATTGTGCAACCAGAGGCCGAGTGACCCGAGCTTTGACTGACCGCTTACACCATCGAGGCAGGCCTGGTCCTCGGTGCCTCCTGGAGCCCATTCACCTCAGCAGGATGCTATGGGGTGGGCACTTTCAATGGGGGTCCCTGCACCTCAGCAGGGACACCAATCTGCCCTCGGGGAGGGGGTGCAAGCAGCACCTCACTTCTCCAGCGCTTGGAGTTGGTGAGTCTCGGCTGCCTTCGTGACACATGGCAGCTCTGATTACAGCTGCAGTAAGAATTTGGGACCCCGTGAGAACCCGGGTCAGAGTTTGGCCCTTTGCTTGAGGCCACACAGCTAGGACAGCTCCAGAGCCGGGGCTCATGCCGCCCCTGGTGACTCCGGAAGCCTCTGGCTTTAGAGCTGGACGCTGTCAGAGTCATAGAGTGGGAGAAGAGCTGACCTCAGAGCTACTCCGCTTCTTGGCTGTGCCTCAGTGAGTGTTCTGATAAAGTGGGATGTCCTTTGGGGTGTAACTAGCAGGCACTTACTCCCCCTCTCATGGGCACCCGATGGTTGGGACCCCAAGCACATGACCCAGGTCTCCACAAGCCTCACACCAAAGGATGTTGGTGGGGGCAGGTGGGAGCACTAAGCCAGGATCAGCGCCAGTCCTGTGTGGGGCAACCCCTGCTCCCACCTGTGCCCCAGAAAGGTGCCCAGACTGCCAGACTTGAGCTTCAAAATAAGACAGTGCCCAGTGCGCCAGGACAAGCTGGTCACCTCACTCCCCCGTTGTAGGGGCTGCAGGCCCGTGCATGCTGGCAGGATGCCCTGAAGGCCTCCTGGGGGTCGGGGATGTGAGCGACTCAGGAATGAGCCCCCCGCACCCCACAGCTCAGCTCAGTCCTCGGGTTCCCAGGTGGGAGGTGGCTGTGCTTCGAAGGGGAGTGTGACTACGTGTCACTCCAGCCTCCGGGGACAGAGCCGCAGTCCCTCTCCTGCTGGCTCCAGGGTGGCTGACCGGGTTTGCCCAAGCTGGTGGTCCTCGAATACTGGGCTTTCCTCTCCAAAGGGGGCAGCAGCCGCATGCCCTCCAGACTGATCCCTATGCTCAGCCTCCGGGGTGCCCACAGCCTCCTGGGACACTTGGCCAGCAAGCCCCTCCCAAACTGCAGGCCCACGAGGACCCCAGTCTGAACCCTCCTTCATGCTCCCTGAAAAAGCAAAAGCCCGAGACTGTGCTGGAGAGCTGCCGTGAGGGCTCCCAGCAGCTCCTTTAGCCTCTGAACCTGACCCAGGGCTGGGGACGGGCTTCCAGATGTCCGGCTCTGATGGATATTAGTGATCAGAAACCAATCAGGACAGTTTGTGCTGCCAGCCAGGAGTCATGTGTGTGAGCTGGTCTGATTCCTGCATGTGTCGAGCCAAACTCCAAATTCCCAGGAAGGTCAAGCCCGGAAGAAACCACTGAGCTTCCTGCCCCGTGTCCCGGTCTCTGGGAGCTGCCCCCGGTCCAGGCCCAGGTCTCTTGCAAAGTTTCCAGGAAGTCCTCAAGTAGCTTCTGCGGGAGACGGAGAGGAGGCCCCCCATGTCCTCACCTGGCCCTGTTGGTGGAGTGTGACCCGGGTGCCCAGCCCTTCCTGGCAAGTGCTCTCAGGCACAGTGCTCTCTCACTCGTGGGCACAGTGCTCTCTCACTCGTGGGCACAGTGCTCTCTCACTTGTGGGCAGTAGAGGCGCTTGCCATGACGGAGATGGTGGCTGAGTGCAGGAGGTCGCCCTCAGAGCTGTGTCCCTGTCCCCAGAGGCGTGGCCCCCCATTAGCTCTGTCCCTGTCCCCAGAGACGTGGCCCCCATTAGCTCTGTCCCTGTCCCCCAGATATGTGCCCCGCATTAGCTCTGTCCCTGTTCCCCAGAGATGTGCCCCCATTAGCTCTGTCCCTGTACCCCCAGAGACGTGCCCCCATTATCTGCACAGCAGGCCTTCTGCGGGAACCCACTTCTCCCAGGGTGATGTTGGAATGTGGTTCTGTGGCTGGGCAGACAGTACAGCAGGCAGGGCACATGCCTTGCTCACAGCTGACCACAGACGGCTCCCTAAACCCTGCCAGGAGTGAGCCCTGAGCAAAAGGCCAGGAGTGAGTCCCCAAACAAGACCGAAGGTTGTGGTGTGCCGGCTCGGCAGGGCTGGAGGAGGGAAGGAGGAGAGTGAGGTGTGGAGGGTCTGAACATGTGGTGCCCAGCTACCCTGGGGGTGCTTGAGGCTTGTGAGTCACACAAGTGTGGGATTGAAATTTTGCTTTCACCCGCTGAGCCAGTTCCTGTGATTCACTTTGCTCATGAGCCTTAGAAAATAGGGCAGGTGATCCCAACTGGCGGGAAAATGCTTGTTTGCTTGTGGGCCATATTTAGCTGTGCTCAGGGCTGACTCCTGGCTCTGTGCTCATGACTCAGGGCTGACTCCTGGCTCTATGCTCAGGGCTCACTCCTGGCTCTATGCTCAGGGGCTCACTCCTGGCTCTGTGCTCAGGGCTCACTCCTGGCTCTGTGCTCAGGGGCTGACTCCTGGCTCTGTGCTCAGGGGCTGACTCCCTGGCTCTGTGCTCGGGGCTGACTCCTGGCTCTGTGCTCGGACTGACTCCTGGATCTGTGCTCGGGGCTGACTCCTGGCTCTGTGCTCGGGGCTGACTCCTGGCTCTGTGCTCGGGCCTGACTCCTGGCTCTGTGCTCCTGGCTCTGTGCTCGGGGCTGACTCCTGGGTTGTGCTCTGGCTCTGTGCTCAGGGCTCACTCCTGCTCGGGGGCTCCCCCGCTCTGTGCTCGGGGCTGACTCCTGGCTCTGTGCTCAGGGCTGACTCCTGGCTCTGTGCTCAGGGCTCACTCCTGGCTCTGTGCTCAGGGCTGACTCCTGGCTCTGTGCTCAGGGGCTCACTCCCTGGCTCTGTGCTCGGGGCTGACTACTGGCTCAGGGCTCACTCCCTGGCTCTGTGCTCAGGCTTGACTCCTGGCTCTGTGCTCAGGGCTGACTCCTGGCTCTGTGCTCAGGGTTTACTCCTGGCTCTGTGCTCACGGCTGACCCCTGGCTCTGTGCTCAGGGCTGAGACCACTGGCTCTGTTTTCAGGGCTGACCCCTGGCTCTGTGGTCAGGGCTCACTCCTGGCAGGGCTCAGAGGACGCTGTGGCATGGAACTGGGATCGTCTGTGTGCGTGACAAATGCTGTACCTGCTGCCTAAACTTCTCCATCCATTTGCTTTTGTTTTTAAAAAGGAATGAATGAAGTTAGACCCAGCAGTGCTCCAGAGCTACTCCCAGCTCTGTGCAGGGGTTCCTGGGATCAAACCCAGGGGCCTCCTGCATGCAGCCTGCTCTAAGCCCCTCACAGCCTCCCCACCCTCCTCCGGGGCCAGTCAGGAGTCAATGTGCGTGTCCGCCTGGGCAGTTCCTTCTCCCAGCAGTGGCCTCTGCCCACTGCGGCTGTTTGACTCTTGAATCCACGCGGGGTTCCAGCCGTTACTACCCGCTTGTCCCAGAAGAGGGCCTGAGGGTTAGTGCCCTGACACGGTGCGCCCCGCTTCCCCACACCTGGTTTCCGGTGGTCCTAACACCGCAGCCCAGCCCCTGACCATTTCCTCTCTCGCACACCAGCGTGCGGGAACGCTGCCTGGAAGAGCAGCGGCGGAGGAGGCAGCGCCGCCACCAAGAAGATCAGCACCTTCATCGGCACCTTCCTGCTCTGCTTCGCGCCTACGTCATCACCAGGTGAGCTCACCACTGCGCCACCCGGCCTCCGGCTTTCCCAGCTCGGCTGCAAAAGACACTCTCTTGGGTCTCACTCAGCTCTTTCCTACTCCCCAGGGGGACCCTAGGGCAGGGGAAGGGGGAGCACGGGAGATGCTTGTCTGGTTGGGCATCCCCCCTCCTCTCCAGACCAGCCCGGGGCTGGGGGCACGCCGGTGGGCAGCCGTGGGCGGCCCTGCCGGCGCCTGAGCACCCTCGGTGTGGGTCTGGCCCGTTGAGCCCGGTGGTCTCCACCCGGCCCTGTGGAAGACGCAGCACCCACTTCAGATCCCGAGTCCCACTGCTTCCTGGGCAGGACGGGAAATGCAGCCCCCGTGAGGGGTGCGGTTGCCCCCAGAGCTGTCCCTCCCAGCCGTGTGATTTGGGAACTTAGGAGAAGAGGGAGCTTTGGGGCCCCGAGGAGGTGCTTCAAGGGGCGGGAGCACACTGGGAGCCCTCTGCAGTCCTGTCGGGAACGTCGCCGGGGTCCCCGACAGTGTCAGGACAGAGGTTGTCTTCTACCTCCGAGGATGCCGGGAGAACAGATGAAAACTCACGAGTCTGGTGCAGTTCCAAAAATGGTTTTTAATAGTACAAAAAGCTCTTCCACAGCACTCCAATATAATGAACAAACTCTAGCTCTGGTCCGAACTTAGACCATACAAAAGAGCCTAAGTCTCCCACCAAAGAGAGAGAGAGGATCTCACCCGAGCTGAGTCGTACTCAGAAGGAGCAAAAGGCCAAAGAGCAAAAGGCCAAAAGCTAAAAGTCGCAGGAGCCAAAAGCTGAAGGCTGAGGAACCAAAAGGCAAAAGGTGAAGGGGGCCTCAAGTCAGCCCCTTATATACACCAAAGTAATCCAGTCGGGAGGTTGTCATGCCAACAAAGAACCCTAAACAGAGTGTAGGGGCCACACCCTATTGCAGGTATAAACAAAGGTTACACCAAGGACTAATCCCGAGATTATCTCTTATGTAAAACACTGGAGAGAGAGGGGGCTGATATAAAAGTAATACATCTTAACTTCATGAGCTTCATGTAATCTAGATGGTACCCACAAGGTCCTTATTATTATCTGCACCAGTGTGATTCTGAGTATCTTGTTCTCGTACTGAAAGGGTCATACTCGCCTGCTTAGAGCAAACTAGTATGATCCTTCCTATAGTCTTCCTTTAGTCTCAGCGTAGCCAGGGTGGTAGTCTCCTGGTAAATTCTAACTGTCCCACGTTGGGTGCAGTGGGTATAAAGAGGAGCTGTGCCCAATCTAGAAAACATAGAAGTCTTAGTAGATGTATAAGTCAGAAGTTATTCAATCAAGGTGACTTCTGTAACTGCCACACCCTCTAGCAGTGTTTACATAGAAGAGAGATCTCATTAGAATGAACATTGGCTTAAATAAGATTAAGCTGGGAGTGAGCAAAACAACAAAACTCCCAGATTAGCTAAACATGTCCTCCAACACAGTCCGGTACCCCAACAGCTGGGGATGGCCTGCAGGTGGGGCCCCCAAAGTCCAAGATATGGGGGGGCTTTGGAGTTCTGGGGCAGGGGCTGGGTGTTGAGTCAAGGAGGCTCAGCGCTGTGTAAGGGAAGGAGAGAGCGAGAGAGCGGGAGAGTGAGCGAGAGATGGGGTAGGTGTTTGGGGTGTATGTGAGAGCGTTTGTGTATGTGTGTGGGGTGTGTGAGTGTGAGAATGTGTGGTGCATGACATGGACATGTCTGCCTGTTTGTGCCTGTGTGTATATGTAATGTGATGCGGTGTACACGGGCAAGTGAGTGCTGTGTTTATGTGTGGTCCATATGTGAGTGTAGTGTCTCTGTGAACATGTGTGTTTGTGTAAACCAGGCTGTGCATGTGCAGCAGTACTGTGGCGTGTGCGGTGTGCTGTGTGTCTGTCCCTGCATATGTCCATGTGTGTGGTACTTCTGTATGCAAATGTATATGTGTGAGTCTATGTGAGTGTGTATGCATGTCTGTGTACATACATGTGGCATGTACACATGTGTGGGAGTATCTATTGTGTGCCCATATGTGTAAATGTGTGTGGTGTGTGGTAATATGCGTCTGGGTGAGTGTGTGGTGTATATATGTAGTGTGTGTTTGTGTGTGATGTGTATGTGTGCGTCTGTCTGCATGTGGTGTGTAGACATGTGGTGTGTGTGTGAGTGTATATGGCAGACGGAGCAAGTGTGAAGAGTCCGTGGGATGGACCTCACCTCGCTGGTCCCAAAGGGAGGGGAGGCCCGAGCCAGTCGTTCGTGCTCCTAGTGGACACTGGGTTCCACGGGGCTTGACCACACCGTGCTCCTAGTGGACACTGGGTTCCATGGGGCTTGACCACACTCGTGCTCTGAGTGGACACTGGGTTCCACGGGGCTTGACCACACTGTGCTCGAGTGGACACTGGGTTCCACGGGGCTTGACCACACCGCACTCTATGCGCTGCACTCTCTGGCCTGGTTCCTTCAGCCCTGTGTGTCCTTCAGGGTAGCCGAGTGTCCCACAGCCCTTCCCTGACGTGCCTCTGATATGCCAGTGCCTTGAGAGCTGAGCATTGTGGGAACGCAGATCTGAGGGCTGCCTTCCCGTCCCTAGGTGGGTCTGATCTGGGCAGAGCAGGGCTGCCATTCTTCCTTCTAGAATTTTCCTCTAGGTATCTCAGCACTCGGGACATCTGTGAGCATCCTTGTGGGGGGCTGTCCGGTGCTGATCACAGCCCTCCTTCTGCGCAGTCCAGAGCTGTGCCATTGGCCTGGGCTCTGCAGCATGAACCCCTGGGTCCGGCCCAGCTCCATGGGAACCTGCTTGCTGTTGGACACCAAGTACCCAAGGGATAGTGGTCTCGGCTCTGGGCACAGGGGCAGGTGGCCTGGGTGGAGGGGCTGCACCACAGCCTGGCCGGGGTGAGACATGGCAAGAAGGAGCCCCAGGGAGGAAGGACATGTGGGGCCGGGCTGGGTGGACGCCCCTCCCCCCAGTGCCAGGACCTGTAGGTGGCTAGAAGAACCTGAACCCTCCAAGGAGAATAGTAATGCCCTCGACTCGGAACTATTGGATTTTTCTCCGGCTTAATCTCATTTCCTAGCAACAAGGTCCCTTTTTCCCTTCCTGATAGCTCCTCTCGCTCTAATGGAGCTCAGAAAATAATGTTTCCGTCAAATTGATGCGAGACTCACCTCTCATCATGTCCACTCCAAATGGATTTGGTGCATTTGGAGTTTTCAAAAACATTCAGAGAACACTTGTTCCTCTAACACGGGAAGAGTGACAGCTCGCTCCGGAGAAAAACTGCATCCAGGAAACCTCTTAAACATGGCTCTAGGGTTCTGCTGGGCCCTGCCACCCCAGCACACAGACCCGCAGTGCCGTCTTACTGGGAAAGCGCCACTGGCATGGGATCCCAGATAGCAAACCATGCTCATTGCCTATGGCCCACATGTCTTTTATTTGTTTTTTAAAGATTTTTTGGCCACATCTGGTGGTGTTTAGGGCTTTCTCCTGACTCTGTGCTCAGGGCCACTTGTGGTGAGGCTCAGGTGGGCCCATGTGGTGCCGGGATTAAACCCGGTTGGCTGCCAGGCAAGTGTCTTCCCACTGTACTAGGGCTCGGGCCCTTGTCACACACATTCCCCAGCGCGTTTCCATGGGGCCAGGTGGCCTGCAGGGGAGGGTTCTAACACACGAGGTTCTCACCATAGCACAGGCTCGTAAGGGAGGTTTGGCTTACAGAGGTGGACAGTCCATCAGAAGGACCCCAGTCTAGAGCCCAGATATAGGTTTCTCAGGGGCTCTTGAACCTGGTCTGGATGGATCAAGCTGCCATTGGTGCAGAATACAATAGCAGGACATTGCACAGGACTAAATGGCTTTGTCTGTGAATAAACAGATGCTTCGTCTGTGTCTTCTCATTCCCCAATGCAATGGTGGGGTGTCGGCAACCCTAAAATACAGTCGACGCCATTTCACTTCTTTGTTTTCAAGGATGGGGATTTGTTTCACTTATTTTTGGTTTGGGGTTTGTTGTGTTGTTGTTTCAGGGCCACACCCAGAGTGCTTAGGCTTATTCCTGGCTCTGCTTTCAGGGATTACTCCTGACAGAACTCAGGGAACCCTACGTGGTGATGGGAATCGAACCCAGGTTGGGCACGTGCAAAGCCCTCTCTGCTATCCCTAAGCCGTGGCTGGGAAATTTGTCACTAGCCCAAGGTTGTTCTTCTCTTTCTGTTGGATGGTGCTGGTCTGTCTCCAGGAAAGTTGGGTGACAGTGCCATTGCCCTGGCCCCTTGCTCCATCTTTCCCTTGACCAGTGGTTGTGCTCATGTCCTTCACTGGCTAGGAGCCCTGGGGACCCAGCCCCTGCCCTGTTCAGAGAGTACCTGGAGGCAAACCCCCATTATGAGCCCTGTTTAAGGTCTGTCATCAGGGGGGGGTCCAAGGCTAAGTCCAGGTGGAGTTGGGAGGATCTGGTGGGGGACCACCAGACAGAAAAGGACACCCAGGGAGTTGGTCCAGCAGGGGCTCTTGACCATCCCCATATTGTCTTGGAGCCGCCACTGTGAGAAGCAGAGGAGAGGACCCTCATGCACCCCCAAGAAGAGGAGCTCACTGGACCCTGGGTTCCCCACCCCACCCCGGCTCTCCATGTGTGTGTGACATGGCCAGGATCACCGGCAGTGACACGTGAGGTCAATTTACTGTGGTGTCTCACAGGCTGGGCTCAGGGACATGGAGGTTCCCAGGGGGCTGGCTCTGCTGTCCTCAGCAGTGTACAAGGGGACACACATCCATCCCATTTCAGAAGACTGACTTTGTTCTGAAAGGCAGGAAGTGACCCCCCTGGAGAAATTGGAGACTGGGGGATTGGGAAACAGGGGGCATCCCTCAGGGTGTCTATCCAGGAAGGCTGAGCCAGTTATCTCTGCACACTAGCTGGCACCAGGCTGGGCACTCCAGAGCACTCCTGAGGGATTCCTGAGGGAAGGACTTGGAGATCTGGAAACTCTCCCAAGGAAACTCATCGAAGCCTTTTCCTCCCACAGCCGTGGTGCAGCAGTTGCCAATTTTCCTTCACACATCAAGCCCCCAAACCACATTCCTGGGCTCACACTAGTCCAGATAAGCTAATCTCGAGTACAGAGCCTTGTGTCCAGAGCTCTCATATCTTCCAGCGGATTCTGACGGCCAGTGAGGCTGGAGCCCCAAGGCACACATTTACTAAGACCAAATCCGAGGACTTGGTTGGAGGGAAGGATGAGTCATTCCCTGAGTAGTGCAGCGAGTGGGTGGCAGAGCTGCTGCCAGCCTCAGTGAGCTCTCGACCAGGTCTCCAGGCTCTTGGTAAGATCTGATGAGTCTTGCAAGCCCCATTCCCCACCCCTGCCTGTGTGTCTCTGACGTTTAGGTGCCAGAACACAAAGATCCCTTCCTGAGTGTGTTCCCAGGACATTCTTCTCCACCAAGAGAGACTGAGGGCTGCCAAAGATTGTGCTGAAATAGTCAGGTGCCTCTAGAGAAATAGAGCAGCAGCGGGTGGATGGATGAGTGGATGGTTAGATGGATGGATGGATGGATGGATGGATGGATGGATGGATGGATGGATGGATGGATGGATGGATGGATGGGTGGGTGGGTGGGTGGGTGGGTGGATGGATGGATGGATGGATGGATGGATGGATGGATGGATGGATGGATGGATGGATGGGTGGGTGGGTGGGTGGGTGGGTGGGTGGGTGGAGGGAGGGATGGACTGGATGGATGGATGGATGGATGGATGGATGGATGGGTGGGTGGGTGGGTGGGTGGGTGGATGTATGGATGAATGGGTGGGTGGAGGAGGGAGGGAGGGAGAGACAGATGGACGGGTGGATGGATGGATGGATGGATGGATGGATGGATGGATGGGTGGGTGGGTGGGTGGATGTATGGATGAATGGGTGGGTGGGTGGAGGGAGGGAGGGAGAGACAGATGGACGGGTGGATGGATGGATGGGTGGATGGATGGATGGATGGATGGATGGATGGGTGGGTGGGTGGGTGGGTGGGTGGATGGATGGATGGATGGATGGGTGGGTGGGTGGAGGGAGGGGGAGAGAGAGGTGGGTGGTGGATGGATGGATGGATGGATGGATGGATGGATGGATGGATGGAGGGATGGATGGACGGATGGATGGATGGATGGATGGATGGATGGATGGATGGATGGGTGGGTGGGTGGGTGGGTGGATGTATGGATGAATGGGTGGGTGGGTGGAGGGAGGGAGAGACAGATGGACGGGTGGATGGATGGATGGATGGATGGATGGATGGATGGATGGATGGATGGATGGATGGATGGATGGATGGATGGATGGATGGATGGATGGATGGATGGATGGGTGGAGTGGGTGGGTGGGTGGATGGATGGATGGATAGGTGGGTGGGTGGAGGGATGGAGGGAGAGAGCGGGTGGATGGGTGGATGGATGGCACTGCATGGATGGATACACCAGAAAGGGGCATCTGCTGTAGCAGGCCTATGGATTCACATGCAAACCTCATCTGGAAACACTTGCACACTCCAGGTGGTTATGACCACCCCAGGGCTAGCCAGGTGAACAGGAAGTTTACCATCCCCAGGGTGTCGGATTCAGTTTTGTGTGGGGTGAGGGGCCGGCAGTGCAGGCCTGAGACCTGCCCCAGCATGCGGGCTGGTGAGCGCAGGAGCCCGTGTGGGACATACGTGAGCTTATATGAGCTAAGAGTCGCGCTCTTAGATGGTGTTAGAGCTTGTTCTGAGACCCCTGTCGTGCACCTAGCAGGCGAGCTGGGCAAATAGAGTGAGCTGCGATGCCAAACGGGGAAACTGAGGCTGAGGGCAGAGCACAGGGGCGCCTGGCTGGTGGCTGTGAAAGGACCCAGACAGGGGTGGGCCATCAGCAGCCCTGGGTCTCTCCCCCACCCTCCATTGTTGTCCCCTTCCGGAAATGGCAAGAAAGTCACAGGCAGCCACAGGCTGGGCTGTGCTGGCAGAACGCATTTGCTTTGACTCCTGTAAGGGAACAGCCTTTCCCATTAGTTCCCCACCCCAGGCTCTGTGAGGCCCTCTGCACCTCATTGACATCTGGAGAAACTGAGGCAGAACCAGGTTCTGGACTCCGTGCAGGCAGGGCAGCCCCCAGACTAGCGTTTCCTCCTAGAGGGTGTGGGGCGGTCCCCGGCCCACGCAGAAGCGAGCGCAGCTCCCAGGATGATGAGGAACACTCCGGGCTGTCACTGACACCCCTCACTGAGGCGTCAGCACAGACACCAATACCGGCAGCATCCGCCCCCTCGCCTCCCCTCCCCAGCCTGCGTGTGGGTGAGCTGCGGGAACACAGGGCTTGGGGAGGGGGGGAAGAAAAGTGGCTCGGGCACGACATCTGCCACTGCTGTGGCTGGGGACGGTCCCGCTGGCGGGGACGGGTGTTGCTTCTCTGTGCCCTTCTCTGGGTCCAGCCTGTGTCCCTTCACCCAGAGACCTCAGAGCAGGAAGCACCATCGCTGGGCTGGGAAACCTTTAAGTCTCCATGCGAATTCCCATGCTTCCTTTCCTGGACACCCCCTGCCCCAGGAGAGCCCTGTCACGCCCACGTACCTGTGCTGTACCCCAGGGGTGCACCCGCTCAGGGTGGCTCTTAGCATGGCTCTTCTGCTGGGCCCTGATTGGTGCACCAGAGCCTTAAAGTCTGCTGGCAAGCCCTGGGCACTGAGTTAGTGGCCTTGAGGTCCGAGACCACCTCCCTCTATGTGTCCTGCACCCGGCACCTTGTCATGAACCCCACGGAGTTCCCGAGACTCTGGTGGGAAGAGGCAGGTGGCAGGGCGCCTCTTCTCCAGGCTCGGTGACTCAGTGCAGAGTTGCTGGCTGAGAAGCTGCTTGTACGGAGCAGAAGCTGGAGCGGACGGTTGACTCGGTTAAGTGGGGCCTAGCAGGGAGCTTCCAGCTGTGCAGCCAGACCCCTGCCCTGAGCCCTGCCATGGACAGTGGGCACTGTTTCGGAACCTTTCTTCTTTTCTTGGAGGTGGAGGGTGCACACCCAGCAGTGCTCAGGGGGGCTGTCCGTGGGGGGTGCTTGGGGAACCATGAACGCGGCTCCCACTGTAAAGCAGGACCCTCTCTGCCTTCTCCCCTGGCCTTACCTCATCACTCCGGCTGGGGATCTGCATCTTCTGTGTCCACAATCGCACTGACCCTGTGTCCTCTCTGGGCCATCCCTGACAACTCAGGCCCACATTGGGCCTCTTTCCTTCATGTTGGAGCAGGATTTAATAATTTGCAAAGACTCTCACTCCAAAGCTCTAATTAAATAGTTCTGGAATTAAAACGTGCGTGTCTAGCTGTCTTTCTGGGGCTATCAGCTCCTGCTCATGCTTACAGGTAATTACGGGTTGTCCCCAGGGCAGGGCCTTGAAGCTCTGAGGAACTGACAGCATCGTTAAAGGGGAGGGGACAGCAGAGGCTTGACACATGTGAGTTGCGGCCTGGTGTTGTCTCACAGGACCCTCTCCACTCTCCTGTTCTGGAGAACGTTAAAGCGTCAGTTCTTACTTTCAAGTCTTCAAACACATAGAAAGTTTCCCCCAAATGCTTGGGAAGACTGTGTGTGTGTGTGTGTGAGAGAAAGAGAGAGAGAGAGAGAGAGAGAGAGAGAGAGAGAGACAGAGAGACAGAGAGCAGAGACAGAGACAGAGACTGACAGAGATAGAAACAGGGAAACAGAGAGACAGAAAGAGACAGAGGCAGAGAGGTCGGAAAGACTGGTGCCCATCATTTGGCCCTAAAGTGGCGGAGCAGGGTGAGGCCCTGGCAGCTGGGCTCTGGCTGAGGCCATGGAAGGACCAGCATGAAGGACACAGTCTGTGCCAGGGCCTGGGGCTCGGGTTCTGATTCTTCTGCATCACAGCATGGGAACTTGGCCTGTCCAAGAACAAGCAGCTGCTTGCGACATTTTACAGATGGTCATCAGAGTGCTGGCCATGGGCCCCATGGGGTGCAGAGTGGTCATCAGGGTGCTGACCATGGGCCCCATGTATGTGTGAGTTCTGTGAGTATGTGTGTGTCATGTGCGTGTGTCATGTATGTGTATGTCCTGTAGTATGTGTGTCATGTATGTGTGTCCTGTGAGTGTGTGTCTTGTATGTGTGTCTGTATGCATGTGTCATGTATGTGTGTGCCCTGTGAGTATGTGTGTCATGTATGTGTGTCCTGTGAGTGTGTGTCTTGTATGTGTGTTGGTGAGTATGTGTGTGTCATGTATGTGTGTGTCCTGTGAGTGTGTGTCATGTGACCATGTGGTGTGTCATGTGAGTATGTGGGTGTGTGTCATGTATGTGTGTGTCTGTGAGTATATGAGTGTGTCCTGTAAGCATGTGGGTATGTGTCATATATGTGTATGTGTCTGAGTATGTGGGTGTGTCATGTGAGTATGTGTGTGTCATGTGAGCATGTGGGTGTGTCATGTGTATGTGGGTTTGTATCTCTTCATGTGTGACTATAACAGTGTATATGTGGGATGTGTGTATTTGACTGTGTGTATATGTGAGTTGTGTGTTGTGTATGTGTGCTGTGTGTGTGTGTGAGCGAGTGTTTCTGTGTGTATGTGTGACTGTATATATGTGTGGGTGTGTGCGTGTGACTGTAAATATGTGAGTTTGGTATGTGTCCATATGTCTGTGTGTAACAAGTGTCTGTGTATGTGTGACTGTGTATATTTTTGAGTGTGTGAGTATATGAGGGCGAAGGTGAATATATATGGGTGTGTCTGTGTCTGTGTGTCCATGTGCATGTGAGACTGTGTGCGTGAGAGCCTCTGTGTTTATATGTGTGCCTATGTGTGGGAGTGTGTTTGTGTGAGTGTGTACTATCCCTTTTAGAAGAACCCCGTCATGTTGTTTTAGGGACCACCACCCCCCATCCAGAAAGCATCTGAATTTATATCTTCAATGACCCACTTTCGAAGTCAAATCACGGCTGAGTCGCTGGGAGTTAGAACTTCAGCAGATGTCTTGGGGGTGGTGGGGCAGAAACAATTCAACCTCCAAGCGGGGCCCTGACAGAAGGAAGAACCCCCTTTATTGACCTCAGACCCCCATTCACCCCTAAACCTTGGCTTCTGGGGTCCGACTGGGGGCAGGAGAAGGGAGTTCAGCCCCCACCCCATCCAGCCGTGAGTAGGACGAGGATGGTGGAACCTCAGCCGTGCCACAGCACCGAGGGGCACAGTGCCCAGATTGTGCCCAGATCGTGGCCAGATCTGGATCCGAATCTCCGAGGCAGTTTGGGAGCCGTTGCCTTAGAGGGACAGGGACTGTGGGAGCTGCAGTGGGGAAGTGCCCCGCCTGGGGACAGACCGGGAGAGGCAGGAAGTGGGTCTCGAGCTACAGCTTCTCCCCAGGGCACCTCGGGCAGTGACTCGGCTGCTACTGGCCCAAGTGTCTCTTTGCCCAGAGCTGACAAAAGCCAACGTGCTGTGATCTGTCACCTGGACAAGGGCTCATGGCACTTCCGCTGGGTAGCACAGGAAGCCACCATGGAAAGGGGTTCTTGGGGTTCTTCAGAGCTTGTCTCAGCCTGTAGGAAGACGCTGGTTGCAGAACAGGGTTTGCTGTGAAGGACTCCGGCTTGCTCAGGCTCTCTGAGCCTTACTGTGGGACGATGTCAAGGTTGTTCCTACCGGGTGTTTGGCCCAAAGGAGAATTGGCCCCCAAGCCAGGCACAGTCCGTACTTCACACGAAGTCTGAGATTCCAGCCCACTAGACTTAGCCTCTTCACCCAAGTGGTGAAGGCATGAAACAATTTATTCTTGGAATTCTATAGAGGTCACAAATTTTGATCTTGCTGGATGGTTTAATGAGAACTGGCTCCTTGAGTGAGTCCCTTCCAGGAGTGGGAAATTCACTCCTGAACCATCGAAGGAACTACAGAAATCAAGACTTCTCGTAAAAGCCCGTGGCATGTCCACTAGGCAGCTTGGCTCGAAGCTTCTTTGTTGTGTTAATTAGGCATCAGTTCTAAATTCAGGGTTTCCGTCTCTGTAAGTCCAGCACTCCCCCACTCCACAGATTTCTTAACAGCACAGATTTTCCAAGTGCTCCCATCACCCTTGCCCCATCCCACCTCTGAAGGGCTTGAGCAGAAATGTGACCACCTATTTCTGGAGGTTGCTAGAGTAAGAAGTCAGAGGAGGAGACTGGGATTCCCTGAGAGCCCCGGGAAGGCAGAGAGGCTGCTTCAACACAGGGCCCAATCCCTGACCCTCCCTGCATGGACCAAAGCTCAGTCCCTCCACTGAGGAAAAACAGGAAATGCACTGGTGCTGGCCAAGGTTCTGAAGCCCGGTCCTGGGTTCCCATCAGCTGAGAGTACCCATGGCCCCTCCTGCAGGGAGAATCCAGGTTCTAGTCTCCGGCAGCACAGGTAACCCCATCCCCACCCAGCTCCCTTTGTGACATGGGCACCCTGACCCTCTCTGGGACTCTCTTCTCATGAATAGAAGGTGAGAGTCTGGTTTCTTATCTGCAAGCTCTCCCCGGCCCCATGCCTCTTTCCTCTTAAATTATGTACATCCGAGATGGCCCATGAGCCAGAAACTCTGAGAGGAGAGTGAGTGAGTTATTTGGTGGCGTCTCCACATGCAGGGAAACCAAGAAGGCCCAACACTTGGCACCAACCCCTTGAAGGTACCAGCAGAATTTGAGAAATGGCCCCCTTACACATAGGTACATGTGTCCCTGGCCTCTACTGCCAAATTAAATGACCATACGGCATCCTGGAGGCTGATCTAGTCACCAGAGGCTTCGAAAATCCCAACCCTGGGGACAGATCTCTTAGTCAGGACCAGAGATTCTTCTAGGTGTGAGACGCCCTCTGAGCTTTGTGGAATGCATTAGACTGAGGGCGAGAGAGAGAGAGAGAGAGAGAGAGAGAGAGAGAGAACAGTGAAGAATGATCTTTTCTTGCATGCGGCCAATCCCTGTTCAATCCTCAGCACCCCACATTGTCCCCAGAGCCCTGAGCACAGCTGTCTGTGACCTCCCCAAGGGAACAAAGGGTGTTTGCAGATGTGCAGGCAGTTCATCCTCCCTCGCCCTCCAGCGGGAGCAAAGTCCAGACTCAACTGGTTGCAGAGGTCCGGAAGACGGTCTTATCCAGACCCCAAGTTCCAGCCACTCCTGCAGAGCTGGAACAGTCAGCCAGGACACACTGGGGCTCTCCTGCTGAGCAAGGGAGCAAGGGGGATCCCGGCGGTCCTGGGGCAGGTCCCTACTATCTGGGGTCACTGGCTGTGATTCTGCTGCACTTAGGGACTGACTCTGCCTGTCCCCAGGGGTCCACTCTGAGGCTGAGCGCTGGGAGCTCCTTAGCACCACACCCAGGAGAAACCAGGTCTCTGACTGCCTGTGGCACTGCCTGAGGCACTAGTTGCCATGGTTACAGGGAGGGCCCCGGGGAAACTGGGCAGTGCTCCTGGTAACTGGGTGCCATCTCCTATCTGCAGGCTGGTGGAACTCTCTGCTACAGCGCCCATAGGCTCCCACTGGGGCATCCTGACCAAGTGCTTGGCCTACAGCAAAGCCGCCTCTGACCCCTTCGTGTACTCCCTGCTGCGGCACCAGTACCGCAAGAGCTGCCGAGAAATCCTGGACCGGATCCTGCACCGGCGCACCCTGCGCTCCTCAGGCTTCAGGGCCGCAGCTGACACCCATAGCCACAACATCCTGCCTGGGCCCGAGTGAGTGCCTGCAGACAGCCGGTGGGGACAGCAGAGCGGGGCTGGGCTCTCCCTGGCCGTGCCCCGCCAGCCCTACAGCCCCCTTCTGCTTCCCCAGGGCCCACACTGGACTGTCCCTGGGGGCTTCTAAAGACTGTTTTAAGCTCCTGAACTGGCCAGAGGCCCAGAGACAGATGGTCTGATGAGGGTGCGCTGGGCTGGCGGCAGGGACTCGGGGGTGCAGGGGGAAGTGTGGCCCCACCGCTGGCTGCTCGCTGGACTTGGGCCTGCAGGCAGCCAGTGGTTCCCGGAAACACAGGTCATCTGCAAGGGAGGCCATTGGCTGCTGGGTCCCTGTCTAGCCTGACCCCTTGGCCGCACCGGAAGTGTGGTCGCTCTACCTTCTCCAGCTATATGGAGCCTCTTGTGCCCCACTGGCCCCTGGGGTCCTGGGGGCTGCCCATCTGTTGTCTTAGAAATGGTTTTATTGGATTCAATTTTCATCCCTCTGTCCTCCACCCAGACCCCAAAGCTAATGTTCGTGTGTGTGTGTAGACAATCTTAGCATGAAACGGTGACATCAGCAAGTAACCCATGTCCGTGTGCTCTGAGTGTGATCCAAGTCAACTTCGCCCCATTCCCATGCCACAGATGCCGGTGCCTGGGGAGGGGCTGTACCCCCCCACCTCCATGTCAGGGACAGAAGCGGCAGGAAGTGCAGCCTGGGGTCTTGGGCATCTTGTCCAGACATCCGTGTGCTGGGGGAGCCGGGACTGCCCGCAGCCTTGTTATCTCTCTGTCATCTGTCATCTGAGGGCCGGCTCCGCTCTCCTTGGGCTTCGCCCCGGGTCTCTGTAAGGCACCACAGAGCAGAGACCCCAGAGGTAGTGAGTCCTTATGCACCACACCAAGGCCAGGGATGAGGGTTCCTGTGAGGGCCCGCCTCTCACACTCTCTGTCATAGTCCAGCTCTGATGGACCCAAACCCAGTGAGTGTTCCAGGCCAGGCCATCGGTGCATCTGCAAATGGTGAACTGCACCGCCAAGGTGACTGGCAGATGTCTCAGGGCTCTAGGTAACCCCCGAGAGAAGTTGTGAACAGATGCAGAGGCATTTCCTGTCCTTATGGCTCTCACTCTGCAGGCCAGGAAGGAGGATCCAGGCCAGGGGACACGCCCCCGCCCCCGAGGAGCCCTTGGGCTTTCTCTGCCAAGGAGCTCCAGCATGGAGAGGAAGGACCTTTGTCAGAAAAATGTTCTCACTTCTCATTTCAAAAGCACTGAGCCTGGGGTCGCCAGCCTCCATTCAAGGCTTCCATGGAAACCAGAGCAGAGAGATGGAGCTTCCCCGGCCTGGACACCTGCCGTGTGGGCCTACCTGCTCTGAGAAGCCAGAGGGCACATCCTCTCCCTATTCCATGATGTCAGGAGCAAACCAACAGATGCTACCCACCGGCCTGTGCACACCTAGCTTGCCGCGGCCCAGGCTCGGCTCAGTCTACCATCTCAGTGACACCCGCATTCCTTTTTTGGGGCCCCTTCGTCCCAGTGATGTTGGAAATGAGCTCTGAGAAGAGGCACAAGGCGACAGCTGCCAGGCAGCGCCTTCTCTCATGAAGGTCTTCCCTGCCGGTCAGAGGGCTGGGCCCCCCTGTTCAAGTCCCAGTTCAAAGAGCAGAAGTAGGAGGCTCCCCTCAGGGTAGGGTGGGAGATGGTGGGAGACGGCCAGAAGGAGATGCTTCCTGTTGGACTTCCGAGAGCAGCCGGGTCTTTCCCCCTTTTCTGGAGCAGAAGGAATGTCTCGATGTCCCTCGCCGCCGGGCTTCATCACAGCAGACCGCTAGGATGACTGAGCCCCCTCCACCTCCCCCGGGTCTCTGCCGTCTTGACAGCTGGCACAGCTGCTGCGGGCATGCTCCTTCACTGGACATTTCCATTCTCATCTGGGCAGGGAGAGGAAAAATCCACCCAGCAGCTCCCCGGAGACTCTGTCCCTCCCCAGCCCTGCTCCCTAAGTCCTGGTGGATTATCTACCTCAGGGGTCCGTGAGCTGCTGGAACCTGCTTTGCTCGTGTGGGTCTGTCAGGAACAGCCGGATAAGCGCTGTGTCATGTCGAAGGGCCGGTTGGCTTGGTGGTGGGTCTGGGCGGGCGAGGCTGCGGAGCGAGGCCCAGCTGTGGCGCTGGTGGACAGAGCATTGAATAAGCAAGAAAAGGAAGCCCGAGAAGTGCCCCCTTCCTGCCCCCGGCACCCTGTGTCTCGTGATCTCTCTTCGCCTGTGGGTGCTGCTGGGCCCGGGGCCTCCGCCACCCTGCGGGAGTCTCCCTGATGAAGGCCAGCCCGGGGCTCAGCCCACTGCTCTGAGGGCTCAGGGTGCTGGGGCTGCCTGACCAGTGGTCAGCAGCTCCTAGAGGTGCTTTGTGGGGTGTGTGGGGGAGGTGAAGGGAAGCGGGAAGGGGGGCTCTGGACCCCTGTGCACTCCCCGGATTCGGTCCATGGCTGTTTCCCGAGCAATAAACCTCCCTGCTCCTGGCGGCTCCTTCTCCAGATGCCTTTTCTTTCCCTGAGCGCCTGAGGAAAACGGGTGCCAGGAGCAATCCCCGCAGGTCTGCACAGGGATAGTGGAGGTCCTGCAGGTTATTTCACTTAACAATTGGGCTGGGGGGTCCCAGGGATCAAACTTGAGGCCTCAGGCTGGAGGCTGCCCCTGGCTTCAGCCTCTGCTCAATGCAGATGCAGGTGAGGGTCTGATGGCTTCAATGAAGAGATCTTTATCAGGGGCCTGAGTTCCTGCCCTGGCCCCGGTGTCCTCTGGAGCCATGAGGTCTGTGAGGAAATGACATAAATGGGGTGTCTGCTACCGATCCAGAGGGTCCCGGCAGCTAGGAGGGCGCAGACTGGGTGCCCCGAAGCTTCCCCAGCTCCCTCCCCGGAGCTGCATTAAGTCAGGCCAAGTGTGGTTGGTTGGGGGGAGGGGTGGCTGGGTGGTTCCCAACTTCCTCCCTCGGAAGCTGGGCTGCTTAGAGAGGTGACTGGCTCCCCAAAAGAGCTCAGGTTTCCTTGGTCGCATTTCTTTGCTTCCTTCTGGAGATGTCGTCCGTCCGGGAACCCCCACCCCACACCTCACTCAAAGGCGGAGTCACTTTGTTCCCCGAGGGACAGGGTGGGGGCCTGGCTTCCAGGGTTCTACAGAACAACCTCTGCAAACCCGCTAGAAGGGTGACTGGGGTGTGGACACGTGTGGCCTCCCCAGATGGCTCAGGCTCACTAAGCTTTGGGAGAAACTAAGATCTGGTTGGTATGAGAAGCCCAGGGACACTGGGTGGATCCCACTCCCAGCTCTACCTGGCTGGTACCACCCATGGCCACCGGCCTAGGGACACTCCAGGCCAGGCAACCCAAGGGTCACTTTTCTGCGTATGACCCCCTTCCAACTGGTGCCAGCTGTCCCAACTTCTGGGCAGTTGGAGCCCATTAACCGCTGTAGGCTGAGTCCTTGGTTCTGAGCTCGGGGTCCACCCCCACAAGGATCCAGCAGCACCCATGGGATGGACTCCTTCCACTGCTCTGTTCCTTTCTCTGTTTCTGGGTGAAGTTTAGCAGCGGCCTCTGCACCCCAAGCTCTCTGTCCCACAAGCCTCTGGCCTCATGACTGTGAGGGAAGGTTCTCGGCCTCGGAGCCTCCCATACCCAGAGCTTCCTGGGGATGCTGCACCTTAAGGCAGGCAGATGAAGCTGGAGGACCCTGGGGTGGAAGCCTGGCTGAGCTAGAGGGGGCCCATGGTTTGCTCTGGGGAGAGGGCAACTTATAACCCCCACCTTTCCAAGTGTCCTGTTAGCCCCCACAAAGCAGCCCCTGGTCCCTACCTTTGCTCTGCTGGTGTAGTAGCCCAGGGGACAGAATGGAGCGGAACCCCCCACCCGGTGCAGTTGCCTCACAACCTTGAAGCTCACAGCCACCCCGGCCTCCTTCCTGGTGTCTGGCCTCTGCTCTCCAGGGCAGCAGAAGCTCAGGGTATGGGAATTCTCATGACCTGGAAGCAGTGGGCAGCCAGAACATGGATCAGGCCTGCAGCCCCTGCCTGGGTTGCTGCGGACTCCAGCCTAGTCCGACACTCCCCAGACACTCCCCTCTGTGTGCCTGGCTTTGTGCTCTCAGGCTCTGGGGAAGACCAGGAGTCACCCACTTGGTGGAGGGTGGGTGTCCCAGGAGGTGGGTTGTGGGAGCACTGGGTGAGTGGGATAGAAAGTCCTAAAGGACGCCACGGAGGTGGTGACAGGGCTCAGGATTTGCTGTAGGGGCGAGCCTCTGACAAGACAGATGAGATCAGGCCTGGGCATGTCAGGGACCATCACAGATGAGCACGGAGGAAAATTGCCTGCCCTCACATGGAAAACATGAACTGTGTCTGTGACCAGAGGAAGGATAGAATCCAGAATTGGAGACTAAGAACAAGGTCTCTTACCAAGAAACCAGGCCAGGGCTCCACATTTATTAATCTACCAAAAAAAAAAAAAATGAATGAGAAGGCAGGAAAGAAAGGAAAAAGAACAAGGAAAGGTGGAGGGAGGGAAGGAGGGAGGAGGGGCTGTAACCATAACACGGCGGGAAAGGGGCTTGGTTTTGCACGTGGCCAGCCCAGGTCCAATCCCTTATGATTCCCTGAGCCTGCCAGGAGTGATCCTGGGTAGAGCCAGGGTTACCCTGAGCACAACTAGATGTGGCCCAAAAAAAAAAAAAATAAAAGGAAGGAAGGAAGGAAGGAAGGAAGGAAGGAAGGAAGGAAGGAAGGAAGGGAGGGAGGAGGGAGGGAGGGAGGAGGGAGTGGAGGGAGGGAGGAAGGAAGGAAGGAAGGAAGGAAGGAGAGAGAGAAAGAAAGGAAGGAAGGAAGGAAGGAAGGAAGGAAGGAAGGAAGGAAGGAAGGAAGGAAGGAAGGAAGGAAGGAAGGAAGGAAGGAAGGAAGGAAGGAAGGAAGGAAGGAAGAAAGAAAGGAAGGAGAGAGAGAGAGAAAGAAGGAAGGAAGGAAGGAAGGGAGGGAGGAGAAAGGAAGGAGAGAGAGAAAGGAAGGAGGGAAGGAAGGAAGGAAGGAAGGAAGGAAGGAAGGAAGGAAGGAAGGAAGGAAGGAAGGAAGGAAGGAAGGAAGGAAGGAAGGAACTGTAATCACTTTTACTGGGGCATCATCATTGTACAGGGGTGAGGAAATATAATGATCTGTGAGAAACCAGCCTTGGTCCCTCCTGACCGTGCCTGGTGGACCAGCAGTGATTTCCCCCACCCTCCACATTACACATCAGAGTCCCAGGGACTGGGACACCTTTGCACAGCAGAGAGGAAGGTGTTCGGGAAAGTTTCCCTGTGCTTGGGAGCAACTTGACTCAGTGGCGCCCATCTTATAAACACGCACCCGGCCCTGAAGCGCTAACAAGTGGCACAGTTGGCCGTGGCAGCGCTTGTCCCTCGTGCCCGTGTTTGAGGCATCTCTTGGGTCATTGGCTCAAGCCCGTGTGTGCCCTGGGGACCGGGTGGGCGTGCCATGTGCTGTGGCCTTTCTCCCATGGCCTGTGACGCTGATTCTCTGGCACAAGAGCAGCTGAGTGCGGGTGATGTCATGGGAGGTGGGTGTTCTGGGGCTCTAAGAACCTAAAACCTGCATTTGTATCATGGGGCTCAGATTCTGTCCGGCAAGTACCACACAAGCTGGAGGAGTGTGTTTGGGGTCGGCTCAAATGCCATCCCGAAGGTGCACAATTGACTGACAACCCTGTGCGTTTCCACTTCAAACCCCCCGCCCCGCCATCTCTGTCTACCATTGTCTTAAATTCAGGGCTGTGGGCACCCACCCCTCTTGGCTTGAATTCTTACTAGTAATAAAACTCTCTGCTCTAAAAAAAAAAAATCTCCCAAAGCCAAGTTCCCTCGCAGACTCAAACCATTCTAAACCTATTGTAGAGCAAGCACATGGGGGAAATGCCTTCTGGAATTTTCAGGAGAAGGGGCCCAGGGACGTCATGAAAAGAAACCTAATAAGGGTCCCATAATGAATCAAAAAGGTGCCTTGTCTCAACGCTTCAACACCCGGTGCTTCCTTAGTTTGGACAAGATGGTCTTTATTTTCTTGGGCTCCGTGAAAGAAGGAATTTAGCCCCCCAAGGCGGCATCACTACCATTAATGTGATACACTTGCCAGATGCAATGTCCACTCTGTCAGCCACTGTGCCCGTCTTCGCCAGTGAGTGTGTCCACTGCCCACACCAAGGCTGTTCCCCTGCCCAGCACAGGAGCAAAGTCATTTCCCTTAGGCAGATGGAGGCCTGACCGTTGGCCCCTTAAAATGCCTACAACTCAAGTCGTGAGGTCGCTCAGCTTGGGCCTTTCCACTGCTTTTTCAGAGTGGTCGTTATTTCTCGGCTCCTGTGCACCGCAGCGCCTTGATCCATATGTGGGGGTGTCCAGGGAACAGGCCTGGAGATGGCAGAGCAAACCCACATCCGGGAAACCTACACAGGGTCAGTATTCTGGGTGGAATTTGCTTTATGTTTGGAAACTTCACAATACCAGGGAAACCAGGACTTAGGAAGCTAAAAGGTATTTTATTCCCAGGGACAATACGCTGCATGAATAACAGGCTCTGTGCAATGTTCTGTCCCTAATGTCAGGCTCAGAAGAAAATTGGGGACATCTGTGTTTATGTTGGAACAAATGTGCCCATAAATCTGTGCGCCCGTGGCTCTGTGTACCCATAAATGTGTGTGCCCATCCACAGGGCGCCCATAAATGCACCCACCCATAAACAGGGTGCCCTGACGCTGCCCCCAGAGTAGACGTGTGTGAGGAATGTTCTCCTCTTATTACTCACCAAATAGAAAGCAAATCACATGGACTCCGCCACTCTGATGTTTGTTAATACTGTAGCTTTAACTTTATTTCTTCTTAATTTCTTAAGCAGAAGTATGGCTCTATTTGCAAAGAGAATAAACATTACGGGAGCCCTCCCAAGGCAGGACCATTACTTTTAATGTGATCCACTTGCCAATAGCTGTTTTCTGTTGCAGCGGGACTCGGAACTTTGAATACAAGGCCAGCATTGCCTGCTCTGTTTACAATGGCTTTTGTTTTGTGAAGACATATCAAATGTTGTAATATATTTTTATGATAGACTCAATGGTTAATACAGGAAAAATAAACTATATATTGTGATTCTGTCCAATAAAGCATCCTGTTATAAAACCTCACATGCAGGTGACCTGGAATGAAGGCATTTTTCTTATTTACATGCTACTGTCAGAAGTGCTGACTTCCTGTTACCTCCCCATGGGATATAAGTTTCCTATTTCTCATTTCTTTTATCACTTTCCCTTCTGTCCCACCCCGACTGCCCCCATTATTGGGGGGTGCCCACAGCCTTGTGGGGGATCACTACTCACCTTGCAGCTCCTTTTCTTTCCTTACTTCTCCCTATCACGGGACAGGCCAACCAGTACCGCCAGCCTGGGCCAGAGGCTCCCCCTCCGTGCGCTCGCGCCGCCCTGCTGGATGGGCGCTTGCCCCCGCTTGTCTCCAGGGAGAGAGGCCGGAGGAACCTCAGGAGGAAGAGAGCTCCCCTGTCGGCTGCTTGTGGCGTGCTAGACCTGTGCCCAGCTGCCACAGACTGAATGTGTCCCCGAGAATTATTTTGTGGGGACCTGCCAAGAGTTTTTCTTGGGGGACACCAGGACCACATTGGCAGTACCTGAACCACCCTGGGTGATGCTCAAAGAGACCAGGTGGAGACAGAAACTGAACCAGGATCTGCCCCAAACAAGGCCCTAAACGCTCCCCACCCCCACTCCAGACACCCCAGAATATGCTGAAAGCCAGCCTGCAGTGTGGCCGTATCAGGAGCTGGGTTCAGATGATCTTTAGGCCAAAGGGTGAGTCCTCGAGAATCCATGCAGCCACAGGAAGGAAGAATGAAATCACGCAATCTGCTGCAATTTGAGTGGAAGTAGGAGAGTTCTGTAAGGTGAAGCTGGAAGAAGAAGGACAAATGCCAGGTGTTCGCATTTGTCTGTGGTTTACAGGACTAACTGACAAGGAGTTGGGAGGGAGCAAAGGTGGGCAAACAAAACTCTTGGAAAGGAGAAAAATGGAATAAGAAGAGCAGTGGCCTGGAGGTAAGACGCAAAGACCAGGGAACATTTGTGGTGTGGAAATGAGGCATCTGGATGTACTGAAACCAACAGAACCGACAGCCACATAAGCTCAGGACCCCAACTAGACGATTCAGTGAAGAAACATGTTTGATCAGGCAGGCAGGGAGGTGGGGTGGAGCCAGGAGACTAGGGGAGGGAAGCAGATAGTAGACAGTGGTGTAAGATTGGCAGGAGAACACTGTGAGCCTGAGACATTATTACTGACAGCCTTCCGAATTCCTAAAGTCAAGAAATAAGGTCAAGATGTAAGGGTTGACATTGAAGCCAATGGAAAAGCAGAGTCGGAAATGGACCCTTCGCCCCAGATAGGGCAACGCATCGCAACAAAAAACGTTACAGCACTTCAGCACAGGAATGGGGCGCCGGTCAGGTGATAAGGCACAGTCGTGTGTGAAAAGGAATAACAAACCTTGACACTTATCACCCCCCGTGCTCAGTTTGACTTCAAATCGATCAGAGGCCCTAGTGTAAAAGATAAAAAAAGAAAACTTTCACAAGGAACTTGGGAGAAAATCTTCCCAACTCTGGGCAGGCCAGCGACTTTGATAAATACGAAGAACATGACCATCAAATAAAAAATTGATGAATTGGACCTCATCAAACTTTAACATGACTGCTCTCAGAGACCATTAAGAAAAGAACGGACCAGCCTCAGGATGGAGAAAATATCTGTGCGATATGAGTCTGGCAAAAGAATTTCACCCAGAATAGATGAGACGGCAATGCCCAAAGGGCAGATTCCAACAGGCTCCCAAAGGCAAGTGAAGGGCCAGTGGAGGCGGGGAAGGGGTCGAAGCTGCTCTCTGGGGACAGGAGGAACCAGCTAAGCCCAGTGAGATGCACAGTCCCTGACCGGAACTGAAGATTGAGGACAGCAAGCCCTGACAGAGGGACAGCCCCCGACCCCCAGGCATCCACGCTAAGGCTCTGACATGACACTGCTGCATTTAGAAAGGCAGAACCTCACCCCAGCGGAGTGGCCCCACACTTACTCCAAGGTCCCATGCTGACCAGTCACCCCCTGATCCCACACTCACCAGTAGCGCCACGGTCACTTACCAGTGACCCTAGGGTTCCACACTTTACCTACAACCCAGTGGTTTCCCACCTACTATGACCCCATGATTCGCACCCCAGACTTCCCCTAGAAGAAAGGAAAACATGTGTTCCCAGAAAGAGCTTTAGGTGAGTGTGCCGGCATCCTCATCGGTAGCGACCCCGACTGGAAACAGCCCACGCATCCACCAACAAGGAGTGAGCAGTTGCTGTCTGGCCTTGAGGGTGTGGGTGGAGGAAGGCGAGAGAAGCATGTGGGCAGAGCAGAGGGCCGGGCGGCTCTGGTTTGGGGGTGGCGCTTGCATAATAGTAACGCCGTGTGTCATCAATGCTGACCACACCGCCGGCATGTCAGAGCTTCTCAAGTGCAGTCAGACAAAAGGGGGCCACCTCCCCAAGAGTGAACAGGCAAACTGCTGAGCTGGAGCTTCCAAAGGCCTATGTAGGGAAGCCCTGGTTCCCACCAGTTTTAAACCTTGGGCACCAAGTCAAAGGCGCATTTTGCCAGCTGGAAACTAAAGCGCAGTAAGTCAAAGAACAAGTGCGGCTTCCTGCCTCTGAGATTCCCGCTCGCTCAGGGAAAAAGTAGAGACAGGACGAAGAGGTCGCACTTTCCGCACACAGCCCAGCCTCCCCGAAGCTGCTGCTGCTGGCCTGCCTCCTTCAGCACAGCCCTCTCCAGCCGAGTGTGGGCAGCGGCTGTAGCCATGCTGTGGCCCCCGCAGATGCCCGTAGACAGCGGGTTCCAGACAAAGGCAAAGAGAGAATTTCAAAAGCCAGCCAAGTGCACTCAGAAGCGCTGGCCGGCCTATTTTAAATGTACTTTTGCGGCACATCTGCTCTGCTGAGAGACCAGGCACACAGCTTGGAGATCGCCATCACTGCAAAGGGTGAGTCGAAATCAGCTTTCGAATACCTCCAAGAGCGCACCCACGACCACTGTGATTTCTACCCATGACCGAGTCCCAGGCTAATGTCCCTGAGAGAGGGGGTGGACATTCCAGTGATGTCACTGACAGTGTCGCCATGAATTCCGCTGTGAGGTCGGACTCTCGGCTTGAGCTTTACTTTAGTTTGTCTCAACTCACCCTCACCCCCCCCCCAGATGGTGCCCTCTGTGGGGAGAAGACAGGCCCCTGGAGAGGGTGAGGGGGGGTGGAAGACCCCTGAGCTCTGCTGGGGGGAGGCAGGAATCTGGCACAACTCCCCTCTTCAGAAGCTTTTCAGAATTAGGGCACAGGAGAGACATGTTTGGGCCCCCCCATCTGGAGGGCTCAGCTCCCACGGGGGGGTGGCTGTCACGGGGAGCAGGAGGGAGCTGGGGGCAGGCTTAGGAGGGCGGACACGTCCAGCAGGTTCCTCCGGCCCATGGGCCCCGGCCCTCCCGGGGTCTCGGCAGTTCTCTGCAAGGGCCAAGGTAGGACAGTTGCCTCTGACACCTTCTGCATCTGCCACGCTCCCCCTCCCCCGCCACCTCCCTCTGCCCAGCCAGGGACATCTGGGACTGAATCCCCATGATGAGTCACGCTGTGTGAGTGGCACTTGCGGGCTGGAGTTTTCAACTCCCTCGTGCATTCCTGCAGACATTAGGGGTTGCTGAGAGCCGCTGAGAAGCCCAAGTCAAAATATTCCTTCTGACGCATGCTGTTTGCAATTCCCACAGCCCAGTCATTATCCCAGCAGAGGCTAGAGGGTGGATACAAAGCTTTCTCGGAGGACTGCAGGCAGTGGCAGGGAACAAGCCCGGGGTCTCCGTAGTGGCCCGTCTAGGGCACGGTTCTGTTACCTGCGGCCTAAGGGTCCTAGGCTGGGAGCCCTGGGCAGTGGGAGTCCAGCTGGGCCTGAATCACTTGGACATCCCAGGGGAAGTCAAATGCCCCAGGGGCCTGGGAACCACCCCTCCCCTTCTCGGAGATGCTCCAGTGACAACAGATTTACTTCAAGGTGGGTTCCAGCAGCTCTCGGGGCCTCCTAGTGCTCGCCCCAGCCCCGCCGGACATTTCCCCCCTGTTTATCTCATTAAGAAGAAGCTGCATAATGCAGATTTTGCTCCTGGTCTCATTAGGTGCCTCCTCCTAATTGCAGGGTTTGAAGCGAGCTCCAGGCAGCACTCGGTGGAAATTAAACCCAAAGAGAAAGAGAACAAGGCAAATGCGTGGGAGGCGGCTAATTGCATGCCTGTGTCTCTAGCACAGGCCGAGGCAGATGGGGTGTAAACGGGAGAATGGAAATGAAGATGTCTCAGATGGACGGAAACCCAAGCCGCCGTGTGGACATTTCTGGACATGCTGCCCTCACTGACGTCCCCTGCGGGGTGGTTCTCTCTAGCCAACGCTTCCGGGAACACGAAGAGCCTCAGACTATTCCTTCAGGTCAAGGGAATGAGATCTATAGGTCTATGTCTATATATGAATAAAAAAAGGCCATGTTCTGCCACTCGGAGCCACCAAGCCAGGAAGAGCTGTGGTCCTCTGTGTTACTGCCCTTCTACTCACCAAGTCTTGTCTCTGCGTCTCCAACCACCTTATAGCTGCACTGTACCACAGGCCGTGGCTTATGAATGGCGTAGCCCTGTGGGTGGCATGAACTGCAGGTGCCATGGCCTGTGAGTGCCGTGGCCTACGAGTGGTATGGTCCATGGATGCCGTGGCCTATAGGTGGTGTGCCCTGCGGGTGCTGCGGCCTGAGAGTGCTATAGCTGTGTGGGTGCTGTGGCCATATGGGCGCCATGACCTATGGGTGCCATGGCCATGGGGGGTGCTGTGGGGCCGTCGTTGTGGCAGGTGCAGGGTTGACAGCTTCAGAGAGGGCTGAGAACTGCAGTGTGAGAAGAGCCACGTGCAGAGTCATCCTGTCATTGCAAACAGTTTCCTGATGGCATCACTGAGTGGCAAATTCCCGCAGAGTAACCTGTGAGCCCTCGCTCTGTCTGCTGCAGGGGAGGGAGGCTTGACAGCAATGGCACAGTGATAATGCACCAAACCTTCTGTGTGGCAGCCGTGTGGCTCCCCACTCAGCAGGCAAGATGGCAAGGGCCACACAGCAGGGAGGGAGCTTGCCCCACCTTGCACACAGCCAACCCAAGTTCAAGCCTTTTCATCCTGTATGGTCCCCTGAGCACTGCCAGGAGTGATTCCTGAGCATCGCCAGGTGTGACTCAAAAAGCAAAACACCAAAACAAGCCAAGTCAGCAGGCAGGTAAACACACCCAGAGCGCAGAGTTGAGACCCAGGGGGCAAGAAACAGTTTCTTGCCAAGGGCAGTAACAGTTTAGTTTGCAGCTACACAGGCTGGACAGGTTGACTGACCGTCCACCCAGCACACAGCTGACCTCATGCTGCTGTGTATTAAATGACTCATGTGGTTTTTAAGGAAGCAGGTGGCATTTCATGGATCGGTGAAGAATCATCTCCCAACTTTATTTTTAGGTTAACAAAAAAAAAAAAAAAGAAAGAAAGAAAGGTGCAGAATAGCATATGTAGTACTTTTGTCTGAAAATCTGTGAAACTCTGTAAATAGACTTCCTGGGAGCGCGGGAGGCTGCACGGCGGGCTGGGGGCTGCAGAGCCCTTGATTTGTCCTTTACCTCCTCTTGGAACTTGGCCCTCCCCTCATAAATCAAAGTAAAGGTGGCTGAGAAGGAGGACCAGAGGGTCCCTGAGCAGCTGGTGTGTGGCCTTTTAGAAGCACGAGAACGTTTCTGTGGGGCAGGACCCGGGCTGTTGGGTTGGAAACCAGCAAGAACGTTCCTGCCATGGGGACCCCAGATGTGCCTGTCCAGGGCACGAGGCTGGAACAGGCTGAATCTTGACTGTGGGGACAAAGGAACCACAGGGTTTGGAGGACTCATGTCTCAATCATGTTTGCACGCAGCCAGCCCAGGTTGAATCCCCGACATCCTGTATGGTTCCCTAGGCACCACCAGAAGCAACTCCTGAGTGCAGAGCCAGGAGTAACCCCTGAGCACTGCCTAATGTGGCTTCCAAAAAAAGCAAAACAAAAACAAAACGTCCTCCTAAACCGCACTGATGTCTGAGGCCCTTTCCAGGCCTTCTGCCTCCCCAAGGAGAAGACTGGGTCCCTCTGATGCCGGCCCACTGGAATCCAGAGTTTCCCAGGCCCTCATGCTGATCATCTCAAGGCCTCCAGAACCTTTCAACAGTATGTCTTACATGCTTAGGCATCTGGGCCCTTGCTCGCCTGCCCCGCCCTGACTCTCCACCTCAATCCAACACCAGCAGCAGATGATGACCCAAGGCGCCATGATCCCGA
Source organism: Cryptotis parvus (assembly GCA_021461705.1). Taxonomy (NCBI): domain Eukaryota; kingdom Metazoa; phylum Chordata; class Mammalia; order Eulipotyphla; family Soricidae; genus Cryptotis; species Cryptotis parvus. The sequence goes on along the minus strand of JAJIBD010003415.1, from coordinate 114,062 downwards.
TACAGGAATCACTCACGAGCCTAGAATAACCCAAGCTCATTCACCTGAAGACCAGGTACTCTCATGTTTGAGGAAATGAAGTGGGGGAAGTGACCAATTCCTCAGTGGGGGGCACCACCAGGGAGAGCTGTGCGGGACATTCTGCCAACAAAGAGCAAGAGCATGGCAGAGATGGGGGTGTCCAGGGCGTTGTGGGGCCCCGGAAGCCAGGACCTGAGGGTCGAGGCAGAGGCTGGTGAGCACCAGGGACGATGCAGACACAGGAGTTAAGTCCTGGCAGAAGGAGGGGAGGAGAGAGGACACGCTGCCTCCTGGGGAGGGTGGCTGGGACGGTGGGACAGTGGGTGGAGGCAAGTCAGGACACGAGGTGGGGGAGACAATGCAATGGGAAGGGGAAGGGAGGAGGGAGAGACGGAGGGAGAGAGGGAGAGAGGTGGAGGGAGAGAGATGGAGGGAGAAACAGAGAAATGGAGGGAGAGAAGGTGAGAGATAGAGGGAGAGATGGAGGGAGAGAAGGTGAGAGATAGAGGAAAAGATGGAAGGAGAGAGATGGAGGGAGAGAGAGTGAAAGAGAGGGAGAGATGGAGGGAGAGAGATGGAGGGAGAGAGGCGAGGCAGAGGAAGAGATGGAGGGAGATATGGAGGGAGAGAGATGGAGGGAAAGAGGGTGAGGGAGAGAGAGCAGAGGAAGAGATGGAGGGAGAGATGGAGGGAGAGAGGAGGAGAGATAGAGGGAGAGAGATGGAGGGAGAGAGAGTGAGAGATAGAGGGAGAGATGGAGGGAGAGAGATGGAGGGAGAGAGGGTGAGAGATAGAGGGAAAGAGATGGAGAGAGAGTGAGAGATAGAGGGAGAGATAGAGAGAGATGGAGGGAGAGAGAGGGAGAGATAGAGAGAGATGGAGGGAGAGAGATGGAGGGAGAGAGGTTGAGAGATGGAGGGAGAGATAGAGGGAGAGAGATGGAGGGAGAGAAATGGAGGGAGAGAGAGAGGGAGAGATGGAGGGAGAGAAATGGAGGGATAGAGGGAGGCCAGAAAGGGAGAAAGGGAAAAGGTGGTAAAGAGGAGAGAGAAGGGAGAGAAAAAGTTAGCGACAAACGCCCCTATTTTCCCAGCCAGACCCACAAGTGTTGTGTGCACACACACCCACAAGGTTAAGTCACTTTCATTTAGATTCTTAAACTGCAAAAGTAATAAAACAAAAGCAAGTTTAATGCATCTTGTATCAGTCTGGATTCCCCAGAAAAACAAGCAAATACATTAAGAGATCCGTTTTGAGACATCAGCTCCTGTGATCTGGGGCTGCCAACACAGGGCGGGCTGGCAGCGGCCTGGAGACACGGGTGGAGAGGAGAGGGGGCGGATTTCTTCTCTGGGAAACCAACCTGCGCTCTCAAGGCTTTCGCCGAGCGGGTCTGCTTGAGGGACTCCACCTCCCTCACACACTTCCTGCTCACGGAGGTAAGTCGCATTCACAAGAGTCTGGAGCTAGTATTTGATGGATAACTGGTAGAAATCACACACCCCATAGAGCAGCAGACTGCGGGCACGGCTCTCCTGGCCGAGCTAGACCCCTGCCGGCAGAGTTCACCCCGTCTTAAGGAAAAGTCTGCGGGGAAGTGCAGGCTGGCGCCAGGCAGGGCGGTGCAGGAGGGTACCCAAGGTGCAGCTGGTGGCCCTGCCCAGACTCAGTGCCCAGGGACCTCCCGTGGCTGGGGGACGCATAAAAGCAACTTACTCACCACTCCAAGGGGCTTCCGGAGATGGAGGCGCTTCTCCATGCCCGGCCCATGTCCTCCTGCTGCAGCTGCTGGCCTCCTTGCACCCCGGTGCCTGAGGAGCGGGATGCTCCAACACTCACACGACACCTCTGAAGGCAGCCTTCATCCTAACTATTAAGGGCTGACCAGATACGCATCATAGGACAGACCGGAAATAGATCAGACCACAGCTGGTCAATGCAAGAGACTGCAGGCTGGAAACGCATCATAACGCAGACTGGAAATATATCAGACCGCAACTGGGCAATGCATGAGACTGCTGGCCGGAAGTGTGTCATAGTGAGTGCAGACCGGAAACACGTCAAACCGCAATCATCCTAGTCACTATATTATCACACCAGCCCATATTCGATTCTTTTCTCCACGTATAAGTGGACTCCTACAGTAACTCTGATGTCTCTTGCTATCTTCATGTGTGATGAGTCATCCCTATTGTTGCAAATGGCAGAATGTTCTTCCTCAGAGCTGAATAGAATTCCATTGTGCTTGTGAGCGTATACATATATATAATATATGTAAATTATGTGTGTGACACATACTTTACATCTTTGATGGACATAAGTTGTTTGCATATCTTGGCTATCATGGATAAAGCTGCAATAAACGTGGTAGTTCTTCAAAAATACTCCTTTCTCTTGGTGTTGGGTGTGTGCCCAATAGCGGAATTCCTGGGTCATGTGGGAGATCTGCTTCCCAATTTCTCTAGCATCACACATTTGATGTTCCAAACACGTCATATTTGCATTTCATCCCTAATGAGTTTCATCCTAAATCTGTGTCCATTGTTTTGTGCCTTCAAGCACATGCTTTTAAGAACTATGTGGCAGAGAAAAGATGCAAAAAATCTGCCCCCAGGTCAATGTTCTTCAAACCACAAGGATGATTCACACAGCTGTGGGACATAAAATCAATTTAGTGGGTTGCAACTGCTATTTGGGGTGGAGGTGGGGGTGGGGAACTGGGGCCACAGCAGGAAGTGTTTAAGGGCGATCCTGGTTCTGGAAGGACCGTGGCAGAGCCAGGGGACCCCTGAAGTGCTGGGGATCAAGCGGGTCAGCTTCATGCAAAGCAAAAGCTTTCTCACTATCTCTCAGACCACCAACTGCCACTTTTCTTTAAGAGAAACAAACAGAAGAGAAAATATCAGAAAATACCATATGTACTAAGGTCGCATCAGACTTTGCTAGTTGTGTGACAAGCGTGTACAGTCATCACGTTAAATGTCTTTCTAAGTATGCCCGTGGCCCAGTGCTGAGTCCACGGCTCTGGAAAGCAGATCTGCTAAGGATGAGGGTCTTATTCAGTGTGTCATCATTGCTCATCTCCCACTAATGCTTGGACAAATCGGGAGCTCATGGCCAATGTTTATATCAGGGGCAATGAGACATCCAGAGGGTAAGAATTGTATCCTGTCCATCTTCATCCCAATGGCTCTTGATCCCACTCAAGTAATATTTGAGCACTTGCTCTGTGCCGGGCATGTGCTCAGTACTTTAACTTAGTCATGAAGCTCCAATTGACCTTTTGGTCTTGCAGAATGGGCAACTGGGTTATATTCTGACCTAAGGGGGATGGGGAGTGAGGCAGAGATAGTTGGCACATGCTCCTGAGTACAGCCAGGCTGGCAGACATAAGGTTCATGAGACTCTTTCCAGCCAGAGCACCCATACACGCACGCACACAGGCACACATGCACACACACACACATGCACATACACAGACACACACACACACACACACACACACATGCACACACAGGCTCGCCCCCAACTCTGCCAATCTCCGCTCTCCATGCTGTCCCCCTGACTGCAGGGGAAGGTGGTAAGCCTTTCAGAGCTACCTCAGGCTCCATCCCAGTCTCCATGGAAACCTTGAAAGCAGACAGGACTAGGCCAGGCTGAGTTATCTGTCTCACAAATGAGGAGCTACAGTAGCGTCCACTCCCTGCGGCTAAGAGTTAATAAGACAACAACTTTCCAAATGGACAGGCATAGACTCTCTGCCTCTGAGTGCGGCAGCCACTTCCCCGCACCCGTCCAGTTGGTGCACAGCTGTGGACAGCCAGCGCTGACACCAGATAGCAGCTGATGTCGGCAGAGGACGCGTCATCTCTCCCGAGAGCAGGGCTGCTCTTCAGCAAAGCTGATCAAAAGACAACAGAGAGGCGAGGAGAGCTGAGCTCTTGCTGGGTGCAGGCAGGGAAAGGCGCTACCTAAAATTACCTCCTAAGTTGGTGCCAAGACTCATATTACTGCAATCCAGAAACACCCTCAGAGCCCCAAGTCTGTTCTTTTCCTCTGCTGAGCCTTCATGCTGCAGCCGATGTGGGCATTGCTCCGTCCTGCCCAAGACCCAGCCGATGTGGGCATTGCTCAGTCCTGCCCAAGACCAAGGGTCCACCACTTCCCTCTGAAATGTCTTGGGCCCCCCACCCCCTCTGTCCCAGAGCCAGTTTTATGGGCAGAGAACCCGGGTCTAGTTGATCTGTATCTTTCATTGATCTGTTTTCATTCTCTCCTGACTGTTGAGTTTTCAGAGTTCCTTCTATATTCTAAATATATGTCATTTATCAGATAAAGCCTTGGCAAAAGATCTTTCTCCCAGGAATTAACCACAGATTGAAACATAAAACCTCAGCTCTTAAAACTTGAAGACAGAGGAGAAAATGCCCACGCCTTGAGGTCGACAGGAAAAGCAGGGTTCATCGAAGCTGACTGCGGACGATTTGGGGGCCACCAGGAGACAGCCTGAACATGAAACGGCGAAGCTGTTGTGTCACACTGAAGTTGTGTCACGCTGAAGACGGTTCTGAACACTCTCAGAAACGCCATGACTGTTCGATGGTGGCCATGTCCTCTCTGGTTCTGAAGGGGCAACCCGTTCGACCTGGGCGCTTCCAATCTCTTACTTTAATCAAATGTCTCTGTGTGCGATGCCTCAGTTTCACCTTTAGGATACGGGATCCACCCCTAGAGAGCTTCCCAGTAACTCACACTGAGTAAAGCTCGGGGACAGTATGTGGTGCCGAAGATCTAACTGGGTCAGTCACAGGCGAGTGCCCTCTCCGCCATGCACTCTCCAGCCTGGTGAGGGTGTTCTAGAAAAGTGTTTCCAGCTCCAGCTTGGGAGTTGATCTTCCTTTTATTCCAGGAACTCCTGGACAGGGTAGTGGGGGTAAGAGTCCAAATCACTCATTGGCTGGGAATAAGCTCAAGTCAGACAGAGCAGGAGGGGCTTGGGTAAGACAGGGCAGGAGGCGGCTGACAGCGTCCCTGGCGCACCACCAGCCAGGCCCCTCCTGGCCTTCTCCCGCTGCTAATCACACAGCAAAGCTCTGCCTCCTCGTCTTCTCAAGTCCATAGAGTGTCTACCTGCTGGTCACTTCTTAGGGCAGGGTCAGCCTATGGGAATGTGGGCCCAGATCTCGACATCCCCCACCACAGCTGTCTGCAAACAGGCCCTGCCCAAGGAGCAACAGCTGGGGAGAGACGCAGCACTGCCTTCCAGAGAACCTGTATCCAGCCCAGTTCCACAAGGCCAAATCCTGTTAGCCCTTAGGACCTCTGGGACCAAGCACTGGACCCTCCAGTACCACAGTGCAGGGCAGGGATGACGGGAGCTGCCCCTGCTCCTTTCCCCAGCACCACCTGAGAGCGAGTGGTCTATAGCAAGAGGACCGAGATTAAATTTCCCTCTCTAGAGACCAGGATTAAAAGACGTGTCAAAAGGCAAGTGCCTAAGGACAAAAGGGGCTGCAGCTCCCACAGACAGAACCGTTACAGGGGAAGAGGAGAGCAAGCCGGAGGCTGCTGCTAAGCACCGTCGCTCCGACAGACCCAGCATTGCTACCATGATGTCTGTAGATGCAGTTTCATAGACAATAACAGAGTTGTGCTTAAGTACTTCCTAGAGTCACTGTATACACATGACACTTTTCAAGCGTTTAGCAGCCAAGAAACGTTGGTATCCGTGCCCACCTTGAAGCATGGACATGTTTCTGTTCCTGGAGCTTAGGGTCTTGTATAGAGTGGGGGACCCCATTCCACTGCCCCTTTGGGAGGTTTGAAGGTGGTGGGGATGAGAGGAGCGTCTAGACCCCAGCGTCCTGGGGGTCATTCAGGCGAGGAGGCAGCCTGCAGCCTGCAGGTCAAGGGAAAAGAACTACGCGGGGCATAGTTGGGGTCTCTGGGTCTCTGGCCATGCTCACCAGGGGCCCTGGCCCTGGGCAGTGGACAGAACCACCATTCCTTATCTCCACTTAACCGCCTTCCTGACTATATTACAGCCCCGTTATTTCTCTGCTGATGTTCTAACTCAAAGAGCTCTGAGAAACCACAGGCGATGTCTCGGGATCTTTCACAGAACAGCTGACAGTCAGAAACTGGTGTGGCTGCATTTCTGCTCAAGGCAGTGGACCCCAGACCGTTGTCTCCACCTTGTACCTGTCCAGTTGCCTGTCCCATCCTTCAGTTACTTCCATGGCTTCAGTCTTGACTGGAGAAAAGCAAGATGGAGCCTCCACTTGCCAACTGGGAGCTGGTGAGACACCAGGGAGAGTGGGGGGGGGCAGCGGTGCTCTGCCTTCCGGGGGGCCAGTAGGAGCCGCCCTCTGACCTGGATTCACACTCAGCCCTTTTCCTCCAGTGACTCTGGGTCTCCAGGGGTCACGTCATAAGAGTCAAGTCTTCCAGTTGGCTCACGGAAAGGAACCGCCAGAAAGAGTCTTACATGTTTCTGGCCTCCTGGTATTTTCCGTCACCTAATAAATGTCAGATCCAGAACGCATGTCAGGAAGAAGACTGTAAATCAGCCTCTGGCATTTGTGCTGAGTGGGATGACGGGGAACTTGAGTGTGTAAGCGGATCCCCTTCATTTCCCGGGAGACTGACGCATCCCCAGGAAAACACGCCGTGCCCGTGCAGGACACAGATGCAGTCAGCTTCCCGCGGAAGGCACATTTCTGCCTCACGAGGATATTAGCTGCGTCTGTGGAGCGTGGAGCGGTGGGGCTAAGACCCCGGGCTGCCTCACCACGCGACAATGCTGCTGCCCTTTGGAGTGCCTGGGTCATTGGCACGCCACGTACACCCCCAAAAAATAACGTTGATTTCCTCAAAGTATAGCGATTGAAGAAGCGGTAACATCCGTCCTGCTTCTGAACAAATCATGACTTACCCCCTTCCCATTAATGCAACCAGGAGGCAGCACCCTGTTTACTGAAGACTTTCCAGGAAGAGAATTCCTTCAGATGGCAAGTTTTTAAACTGTCTCAGTAACCTGCTTTTATCTTTTGGCCTGTGTGTCCTGGACATGGTGGAATGGACGGGATTAGAACGGGGCCAGCTCTGTGATTCTGAGGCCTTGACTTTAAGACCTGCCTGTGAGGAGCAGAGGGCCTGGCTTGGAGGCCAAGATGGAACCTCAGCCCTTTGGAAGCATTAACAGCGAGTCAGAGGCATTAAGCATCGGCTCAGCAGTCCCACTGGAGCTGGCACATGTGTAGGTTCCTTGACAGTCATCCAGTCCAACAACGAAATGGGCTTATTTAAAGTCAGTCAGGAGAAAAGGGCAGACGATAGAACATGGTCATGGTGACCACAATCCACTTCCCTTCCCCTAACACTCCCCACTTCCCAAAAAGTACTGCAGCTGTGGCCTTGGGACATGGCACTTCTCCGGGAGAGGCAATGCTGGGATTATATCCGGGGTCTAGTACAGCTCAGTGATGTCTCATCTGCACGGGCAAGGTGTGCTGGTTCACTCACGACGGGACACTCTGGCCTCCCGACCTCACTGGACAGGGCTCTGGATACTGAGGCTCGCAACACAAACCCCAAGGGGGCTCCATGTCTGCTCCATGGTCTTCCTTCCCCCGTGGTCATGTTCCTGCCCAACACTTGAGACTCTCCCAGCTGGACCGAGCTCCTCTCTCTCTCTCCTCCTCACCTGTCTCTCTTCTCTCCTCCTCACCTATCTCTCCTCTCTCTCCTCCTCACCTATCTCTCCTTTCTCTCATCTTACCCCTCCATTGGGGATCTAGAGATGACTACAAGAGTATCCTACCCGCACGGCAGAGCCTGGTAAGCTACCCGTGTCGTATTTGATATGCCAGATACCAGTAACAATTATAGACCTCATTCCCATGACCTGATGGAATGGTTTGAGGCTCTTTATGTTCCTGGAGCAAGCAGGTGCCCTTGGGCTCTATTTGCATGAGACAGGTCATATGGAGATGTTTCTGGTGCCCGCTCAAGCAAATCGACGATGAACGGGAAGACGGTGACAGTGATACCCCTCCATTCCTCAGCTCTTCTCTCTCTTCACATTCTCTCCACTGAGCTTCCTAACAAGAAAGCAAAGGACCCTAAGAACCACCACTCACCCTTGGCTCTGTTCCAGGCGCTGGGTTGCCCCAGCCCCTCAGTGAAAGCAGACACGCAACCCCCACCCCCAGCCCCACACTGGGTGGAGCGTCTGGATCAGCTGCAGTGAGAAGATCCCCCACTCCCCATTCACCTCCAGACTCCACCAGAAGGTCTGAGACTTAGTGATCCTCACCCAAGTCATTCCATGCCGCATCTTCTAGACCTTTCCCCATCTGCCCTTCCTGGACTGGCGTTTTCTGCAGCCCGAGATCCGCATGGAGGAGGGCCTGCTCCTTCTGCACACACACAGTGAGCTTTCTGGGGCCATGAGCACCTAGAAGATGTCACTCCCATGTGGTCAGAGCCACCCCCAACCTCTCCTTCCCTGCAGCCCCTAGGCCTTCACCTTCTTAACAGCCCACAGTCAGGTCCTCTTACTTGGCAAGGGTTGGAATCTACCACAATGGTGTGGGGAGCGGAGTGTGGTAAGATAGAGCAGGGACTAGTTTCCCAATGATAGTTGGGAATCATAACGCTGGATGAACTGAGTATGGCTAGAACTGAGTATGGAAAATAGGTCAAGGGATATACGTGATAACCCTTCAATGTCCTGTTCCTGCAACACACAAAAAGCCAAAGGAGAGAGAAAGTGAGAGACAGGAAAACTGCTGCCAGCTGGCTGTAGATGTGCTCTGGTGGAGGGATGGGTGCTGGGACCTGGGAGAGGGACCTCCATAGGGTGAGGAGACAGGGGAGACCGCACCCATGCCCTGCCTGGCCTCCCCCAGCACTGGGCTACTCAGCTCTTGCTGGGGCTACAGATGCCTTTGGTCACCCCAAACCTGCCCTGGTCACTCCCTTCAAGGCCTCTCCTACATGCGTAGCCCTTCCAGTTCTGTCTGTGCTGCCCCTGAGGTGCCACGGGCCTCCCGGGCTCACTGACAGGCCTCTCAGTGGCTCCCAGCAGGAAAGTGGAAACCAAGGCGCCCGCCCGCTCCCCGCGCCCGGCTGCTCCGGGGCGGCCAAGCCCAGCGTGGGAGGTGCTGTTCCAAAGGTACCAGCTTTGCCAAGTTTAGCTTCGTAATTAAATCCTAAAGCCTGTCCTGCGTTTCTTGATTTTTTTTAAAATGCCTATTTCTCCCCTTTCCTGAGAACTAAGCAACATTTCCACTCTGTTTACTAAGAAGGAGCTTTCCAGGCCTGTCTGCATACTGCAGGGCCCACCCGATGGCCCCCGGTTCTTGTGTCCTCAGATGCCCGATGCTGTGCCTGTGGGCGGCCACGCACCCGCCCAGCACTGAGGCTCCTGCTTCGTCTGGTTCCCTTCCTAACCCAGGGGTCTCCGACACGCACCCCCAGTACATGACAGCCTGTGTCCCCGTAGGCCTGGGCTGCCCTCCAGGCCCCGGAGAGGTCCTGCCTATGGCCACTACAGGGGGCCTCTGGGGCCAGCACTGGGGTCTCCAGGTGCGTGCTCAAGGCTCCCTTCCCTTGCAGGCATGCGCACGGTCCTCCCTGCAGTGTGGCGCCCCCACCACACCCATGGGCCAGGCACAAGCCCCGGCCTTTCCCCAGCGTCCCTAGGGCTTTCAAGCCTGGGGCCCCGGATTGGGAGGTCCAGGGTCACTGGCTGAGGGTCACACTGAGTCGTGGGAGGCAGGCCCCCTGCTCTCCTTCCTAGCAGAAAGTTCCAGAGGTCTCCACATGTTCCTGCTCGCAGGGGTTGGGTTCCATCCCTGCATAGAACAGCCGCACATCTGGCCTAGAAGCACCCCGAGGCCCCAGGCGTCCTCAGTAACAGGGGGTAAAGGTTTCCCGAAACTTCTCCTGCTGCTGCTGGGCTGGACTGGTCAGCGCTTGCTGGTCCATGTGGTTCCCTGGAGGCCGGACCTCGACTCTGCACCCCCGTCCTCCCCTCATCTTTCCCGGAGACTCAGCCATACCTGTCCAGCATGTTGGAGGCCCGCAGGTCATGTGGGTGCTCTGGGAGCCCCTCTGAGAGCATTGGGGCGGGCTTCAGCCAGGCAGAGTCCAGGGATATTTGCAGCCTTTGGGGCTCTGCTCCCGAGAAGGGCCCACTGGGCTCCTCCCTCAAGCTTCTGGTGCAGCTTCTCAGAGCCCTGCGGCACCTGGAAGGGCCTGTGTGATGCTGCACCGTCAACACTGTGAGGCAGCCCCCAGCCCCAGGAGAGGGGGCAGACCGCCTGCAGGCTGGGACGGAGGAAGCCCGGGGGCAGCAAGAGGAGCCGGAGGAGGGAGGCGGCACCGTGGCTGCAGGCAGAGAAAGGGCGGCCCTTTGCAGGGATCCCAGCAGTCCTGTTACAGGGAGGCCGGGACCCCCCCAGCACTGAACTGAGCACCCCAGTTGCCCCCCTCCCACATCAGAAGCCGGGGAGCAGTAAGGCACGGTATGAGGGGTCAGACCCTGCCATGTGAGGGGACTGTTACCACCCGTGAGCTTTGCAGCAGCTGTTCCTACCCAACACTCTGATTTCCTGGTGCCGAGAAGCCGGTCACTTCCTGGGTCAGTACCTCTACGGAACTGGTGGGTTTCTGGGGCTACTTGGAGATTTGGGGGCGGTGTCAGAATTAGTCTGTGAGATCAACTCTGGACCTCTGACTTTCGTCCTTGGCTGCCTCCCCGACTCAGAGCCTGCCCGCTTCCGGAGAGAAGCCACTTCTCACAGCCTGGTTTTGAGAGAGAACAATCATTCCATAGCGCAGGAAAACCAAGCAGAAGCCAGCTTCCTGGGAACGGAGGAAGTATGCTGTGAAGTCCTCCACTGATGCATCAGCTTGGAAGTGTGAAGCCGTGTTTGAACTAGGGGTGCCAATGTGCAAATCCGGTGCCTCGGAAGATCCACCCTGCACAAAATGGCCCCAAGATATGGAGTCAGTGGGGTTCGGGGAGGCCCGGCCTGCGTGCAGAACTACATGCTTCTCCCGCTAAATCTCGGCCCGAGCTGGGAGCTAGGAGAGGCCAAGCGACAGTTTGGAAAGCTTTGGAAATAACCGGGCCTCTGTGTACATAATTCACGGCTTCAAAACTGGAGTGAAGCCATCCTGGAAACACGGTTATTCTTTTCTGCCGTCGCTTCACAGCTTGGCTTGGGGTTTCTAAAGTTCTCAGGCAGACGAAATTAGAAAAAATATATGCAAAAATGTTCCCGAGTTGAGTATTGCTTACGGGCTAGAGATACTAACTTTGGCATCTGAGAGACCTGGATTTAAGCTTGGTATCAGGATAAAGAATGGTTGGATGTGCCACAAAACCTAATAACAGATGGTCACTAGCTATGTGGAAAAGTTCACTTTCTAGCTTATTATCAGGGAGATGCAAATCAGAGCGACAATGAGGAGTGAGATTAGCGCATATCCGCACTGGAAAAAAACCGTGCTGGCAGAGATGCAGTGAAAACGGAAGCCTCATTCACCACTGGTGGGAATGAATTCACTGCAGGGGGTGGGGGATACCCTGTCGGTGGGAACACCCTGTCGGTGGGAACACCCTGTCGGTGGGAACACCCTGTCGGTGGGAATGTCGTCTGGTCCAGCCTCTGTGGAAAGCAGGATGGAGTCAATTCAGTAACGACAGAATCGAGCTTCCAGCTCACCTGCTCACAGCATTTTGGGTGTCTCCTCCCAGACATAAAAGCATTGATTCAAAAAGGAACTTGCGCACCGGTGTGTCCATCACAGCTACTACGACAGCCACCATCTGCAACAGCCCAGGTGCCACAGGCAAGTGGATAAAGCAGCTGCTCTGTCCACAATGGAACACGACTTGGCTGTGGGAAAAGGTGAGTCCTCACGTTCACTGCCCCTTGGTTGGAACAGGAGGGCGTCACAACACACACAGTGAGTCAAAGTGAGAAAAAAAACACTCTCAGATGCAGAGTCAAGAAACACAGTAAGGGGAGAGCCAGTGGCCCATGACGGCAGACCCCGGAGAGTTAGCCTGTCCTCTGCGCTTGCTAAGGGGGAGCTGGTGCTGAGAGGGGGCGTGGCAGTAGTCAGAGGGGAGCCGAGTCTCTGGAGAGCCTTAGCAATATCGTGTGCCTCAAACATTGTTGTTAACAGTGCTGTACCCAGTGTCTAGAACAAAAATCAGCCACTACCATCTAATGAAAGATAGGCCAGAAACAGGGAAAATTCTGGGCACTCACTCAAATCTGCCTTGGGGTCAGCGTCCAGCTCTGCCACCTAGATGCCTAGCTCAACCTCAAAAGTGGTTGCTGATGCACCAGCCTTCGTGACTCCATTCCAGACTGATGTAAGGAGAGAGGGGCAGAGTTTCCTTATGTCCAGAGCTCATACACATGGTGCCTTCAGCCCCCAAGGACAGCACGGAAAGGCAGCTTTTCTCTTGTTTCCTGATCCTGAAACTCAGCAGCAGTGACCCAGGGTTCTTAAACAGGAAGAGAAAGTCAGGTCAACCCTCAGACTGGGCTTTCCAGAGGCGGCACCAGGGAGGCGGCACCAGTGAACCTGGGAGCACATGGGGACGATGTGGAAATGCGGAAGATGCAGCAAAGAGGTGACGTCACTGTCAGTCACTGAGACTGTCCCAATCTCTGGGGTCCACTTAGAAATGTTCTGGCAGGGGTTGGGGGTAGAGTAGTTAATTCCCACTCTTCTGGGAGGGGTGCTCCAAGAGCGTATTTCCTCATGCTCCAGCTCCATAAGCATAAGCACAGGGGACCCCCAAACCCTACACCTAGAGAGCAGTCCACCTCCTCTATGGGAATATGTCTATATAGAGCAGACCACCCCCTATGGGAATCTCTGTTTATATTCTGTTACCATGGGTTGCATTTTTTTATTAAATCATCGAGACACATAGTTTCAAAGTTGTTCATGACTGGGTTTCAGTCATACAATGTTCCAACACCCATCCCTTCACCAGTATACATTTCCCACCACCAATGTCCTCAGTTTCCCTCCTGTCAACCCAGTGTACTTCTATGGCAAGCATTTTTCTTCTCTCTCTCTCTCTCTCTCTCTCTCTCTCTCTCTCTCTTGCTCGCTCGCTCACACTGTCTTTCCTTTTTGGGCATTATGGTTTGCAATACAGGTACTGAAAAGTTATCATGTATATCCCTTTCCCTCTTTCAGCACTCAGTTCTTGTCGGAATAATCATTTCCAACTATCATGGTCATAGTGGCCCCCACATTGTGGCAAGTTTCCAACCATGAAGTTTCCAACCGCCTGACCTTCCCTTGTATTGTCCTTGGGTATCACTTTACTTGCATCACTTGTCTTCCTGTTGTTCATTGACTTGCTCAAGCGAGCACCAGTAATGTTTCCATTTGTTGGGAATGAGGTTCACTATTGTTACTGCTTTTGGCATTTGAACACACCACGGGTAGCTTGCCAGGCTCTGCCTTGGCTCTGGGTTCATCCCAGGGGGCCCAGTATTTTTCTATGTCAGACCATCAACCAATTTTAGTATATGTGCTGCTGAAGAGACAGACATGGGGCAGAGCTGCTACTGGCTCTCACTGTGCCCAGCCGCTCATGAGGTGCCCGGGAGGGATGGCGGGTTCTAGCCCTGGCCCGCCACCCCAGCAGAGCCTCACAACAAGCCAGACGACTCCCCACTCCATGAGGACCTCCATTTTCCACATCCGGACTTCCTCCTCGTCAGAACTCCACCCAGCAGACCAGCCTATCACAGCCCGGCTTGCGGGGCAGCAGCCGTGCAGTTCATCAATAAATGCTGGATTTTGAGATGACTACAAGAGAATGCTACCCACATGGCAGAGCCTGGCAAGCTACCCGTGTCGTATTTGATATGCCAGATACCAGTAACAATTATAGACCTCATTCCCATGACCTGATGGAATGTTTTGAGGCTCTTTATGTTCCTGGAGCAAAGCAGGTTCCATTGGGCTCTACTTGCATGAGACAAGTCATATGGAGATGTTACTGGTGCCCGCTCGAGCAAAGTGATGATGAATGGGAAGACAGTGATACAGTGATACCATCAACCATCCAGGACCCACTGGGCAGAGCCCTGGGTGTAGACAAGCCTATCTCCTGTCTGCCACTTGCCGATGCAGCTGGGCACCGCAGTCACACCTGTAACACCTCAAGGGGGCAGGTGGCAGGAGTCCTTGGGTAATAAATAAAAAGCTATGTTTTTTATATCCCACAAATGAGTACAATCACTCTATGTCTGTACTCCCTCTGACTCATTTCACACAGTATGAAACTCTCCATGTCCATCCATTTATAAGCAAATTTCATGACTTCATTTTTTCCTGGAGGTTGCACAGCATTCCATTGTGTGTATGTGCCATAGTTTCTCTGTCCAGTCGTCTGTTCTCAGGCACTCAGTTGTTCTCAGATTCTGCTTATTGTGAATTGTACTGCAGTGAACATAGAAATGTAGATAGCACTTCTGCTGTGTGTTTTTAAGTCCCCAAGAGTGGTGTTACTGAGTTGTATGGAAGTAACTTAATCTCTAGATTTTTGGGGCTTGCACAAGTTGTTTTCCAGAAAAGCTGGACCAGTTGGCATTCCCACGAACAATGAGGGAGAGACCCTTTTCCCGCATTTATGCCAGCACTGATTGTTCTTGTTCTTTTTGATGTGTGCCAGTCTGTGTGGTGAGATGAAATCTCATTGTTGCTTTGATTTGCATCCCCTGATAATTAGTGATGTGGATCTTTTTTTCATATGCCTTTTTACCTATTTGTATTTCTTTTTTTCAGGGAGTGTCTGTTCATTTCTCTCCCCATTTTTGATGGAATTGGGTAGGGTTTTTTCTTTGTAAAGTTCTACCAGTGCCTTAGATTTCTTTGATATTAACCCCTTGAGGAAGAAGGTGGGGTGAATGATCTGTGTGATGGGCTGGTCGGCTGTGGAGTTCTGGGCGGATTGAGGAAGTAACTGCCCAGGGGGGGGTGGCGAGATCCGGCTGTGTGGGCGGTCGGCTGGGGGGGGTCGGGGGAAGCGTGGAAAAGGGGGGGAAAGAACCGCTCTGCCCCATGGTAACCGACCCAGCCGACCAGCCCAACAGCCTGATCACGACACCCACCCTGGAGCAGTTACTCCTCAATCTGGCCCAGGTATGCTGGTCCAGAGACTCTCAGACATGGGGCAGAGCGGTTCCTTGCTCCCTGCGCCGTCAGAGGCAGTCGGGAGGCATGGTGGGTTCCAGCCTTGGCCCCCCCCCCCGCAGAACCTCACAACAAGCCAGACGACCCCACCCACCCAGGACCGCCATTTTCCACATTGGACTCCCTCCTTCAGAACTCCACCCAGCCGACCAAAGCCGCGCGCGCGCGGTTCATCAATAAAGGCTTTATTTGGAGGTGTTTATAGAGTAGCCTCCACGCAAGCCTAAAGCTGTGTGTTGTATTTGATATGCCAAATGCCAGTAACAATTATATTAGATCATTCTCATGACCTAATATAATGGTTTGAGGCTCTTTATGTTCCGTACAGCCGTGCCCTTGGCTCTAAGCATGTGACTGGACATATTGGAATTACTGGTGCCCGCCTAGCAAATAGATGTTAACGGGAAGATCGTGGATCGTGTTAACCCCCTTATCAGATGAGTATTGAGTAAATAATTTTTCTCATTCCATGGGCTGTCTTTGTGTTTTGGTCACCATTTCTTTTGAGGTTCAGAAGCTTTTTTTAAAAAATATTGTCCCATTTGTTTGTCTTTGCTTCCTCTTACTTGGACAGTGGGTTTCAACCTTTTTTTTTTTTTTTTTTGCTTTTTGGGTCACACCCGACAATGCTCAGGGGCGACTCCTGGCTCTGCACTCAGGAATTACTCCTTGCAGTGCTGGGAGGGTGGCATATGGGATGCCGGGAATCAAACCCAGGTCAGCCATGTGCAAAGGAAACACCTTACCACAGTGCTATCACTCCGGCCCCAGTTGGTTTTATCTTTGATGATGCCTTTAACTTCAGTGTCATAAAGGGATCTGCCTTTTTTCTCCATGAACCTTATGGATTCAGGTATGATATTAAGGCCTTTAATCCATTTACATATGGAACAATAAACCCCTGTGAATAACTATGCAATCTTTGGGTAAAAGAAGATGGAAGGCATCACCTTTCCCAACTTCAAACTATACTACAAATCAATGGTAATTAAAACAGCATGGTCCTTGATCACTTGATCACTTGACATCCCGTTATTCATCGATTTGCTCGAGCGGGCACCAGTAATACTTCCATTTGATCCTATCACGTGCCAGTGTAGCCCAGTGGCATCTGCTTGCTTCAGGAATATGAAGAGCTTCAAACCATTGGTTCAGTGTCTTGATGAAGAAGTCTGACCATCTTGTAGGTGGGTAGCCACACGATCTTTTGATCATGTGGGATCCAGTCCTGTGAAATCCAGTCCATAACGGCTCTAGTCCAGTGGTCATCTCCAAATCGCATTACATGTCCAGCCCAGCTGATTTTCAAGGCCTTGGAAAGGAGGCAGCGTCCTGACTCTGGGTCATCGATGGAGGTTGGAACTCTGGATTCCTTCTCTCACTTGAGTGAGGTGTGATATTCCAAGCATAGCTCTTTCGATTCCTCTTTGGGAAACCTGAATAGTGTTCTCATCCTGCTTTCGTAGGGCCCAGGTCTCTGAGGCATATGTTAATGCAGGGAGAATGGTGGAGTCGAAGAGATGTGCCTGGAGCTGGAGATTATTTGTCCTTTTACCTATTTCTTTGATGCCTTTGAAGGCATTCCATGCCGCTCTCTTCCTCCCTGCGCAGCTCAGGTTTTAGGTCGTTCATCATGTTGACTTCTCGATCTAGGTACACATAACTGCTGCATTCAGAGATGTTTGTTCCATTGAGAGTGAATGGGACCTCTGGAACTAGTTCATTTTTCATGAACATAGTTTTGTTGAGATTCAGCTGTAGACCTATCTTTCCACATTCTCGGTCGAAGTCAGCCAGCATTTGTACCACTTGGCTAATGTTTGATGCTATTAGAATGATGTCATCAGCATTGACAAGTGAAGTGATCAAGTGATCAAGATCATAAGCACATGTGGCAGGCCTGGGAGGCTGGGAGTGGGGTGGGGGCTATCTGCTGCCACCTGAAGGGGCCTGAACAAACAGCATGGTATGGGAATAAAAACTGACCTGCAGATCAGTGGAATAAAGTTGGATATCCTGACACAGATCCTCAAGTATATGATCATTTAATCTTCGATAAAGGAGCAAGTTATATAAATTGAGCAAGGAAAGTCTGTTCAACAATTGGTGCTGGGAACAGTAGGCAGCTACATGCAAAAACTAAACAAAAGCGACACCTCAGACCTCTTCCTAAACCATGCACAAAAGACAGGTGGGCTGGTTCTGAATGGAAGGTGAGAACAGCTTGCTGGAGAGAGAACAGAACTCTCGCCTGGGAGCTTGGGAGTTGAGAGCAGCAGCTAGGAAGGCAGAGCCGAAACAACCAGCTCTTTATCAGCCTAAAGCCTCTGTGTGTGTCTGGGACTGAAAAAAGGCCCTCCCTCCCACTCCACATTTGAGGTGTTTCTGTCCACATGTGTTACTGTGTCAAACAGCAATGGTTCAGTTCCACAATTAACCTAGAAAAGAGCGTGATGCCACTGAATCTTCCCAGGTAGACTGGTCTGGGCTGACAACTCCGGGGCCTTCTCAGGATGGGGCGGCTCTTTCTGCCTTAAGGCCCAGCAACCCGCAGTCAAACGGCTCCAGCATAGACACAGCCCTAGCTCCACAACGGAACCTCATCAAACTGCCAAGCCGTGAAGTTGTCCTAGCTCTGTGGCTTCTGGACTGTAGCACATATGGCACCTCCAGACCTCACAGGAATGTCTGCTCAGAGGGATC
Organism: Cryptotis parvus; assembly: GCA_021461705.1. Taxonomy (NCBI): domain Eukaryota; kingdom Metazoa; phylum Chordata; class Mammalia; order Eulipotyphla; family Soricidae; genus Cryptotis; species Cryptotis parvus. The sequence goes on along the minus strand of JAJIBD010003415.1, from coordinate 96,089 downwards.
ACTGCAAATCTGACGGGGAAGTTGTGTAGAAGATCACCAATGAGTGACAACAATAACACAACTAGCACCAACCAGTCCTGTCAATTCGCCAACTAAATTTTCATTTGGTAACACCATTGTGAGATGCAACAATCATACTAATGGACTTTTATTGTTTTAAGTTTTTTTTAATTCCATTTGCTTTGTGTTTTAACAAGTAATATGAAGTTTGTTTGTGCTTGTAAGGGGGCAGGCTGGGATGGTGGGTGGGAAACTGATTATTTTCAGTTTATTTTCATGTACTTCAAAGAAATACATATTGATGGGATTGGTGTTGGAAAATTTAATGCACAAAACAATTGCTTTAGAAGCAACTTGGGTAAACCATGGTGTTAAACAATTTTTAATAAGAGATCATGCGAGTGGTAAGTCTCTTGCCTTATACACGGTCAACCCCAATTTGATCCCCAGCACTGCATATAGGTCCCTGAACACCTTCAGGAATGATCCCTCAACACCAAGCCAAAAGGAAGCCCTGAGCACTGCCAGAAGCAGCTCCCAAACCTTTGGTGAGTAAAATAATAAATAAACAGTTTGTGTTTTAAAACAAGGCAAAGTCTCTTAGTAGAGCAGGGTTCCAATTGCTTCCACAAAGATAATAATACAGAAGAATTATTTCCTCAACTAATAAGTACATTAAAAACAGGATCCTTTAAATATGTTTGCTGCAGCCAACAGAGAAGCTTTTTAGGAATTCACAGAATTAAGGCAAATCTTGGAGACTAGCTTGAGCATTTTTACTTAATAACAACTGTAGCTTCCATAATTTATTCATGATTTCATGCTATGAATTATATTGTTTTCTGCCACATATGCTTTTCCTTAAATTTATTTACTCTCACTTGTCAACAAAGCTTCCATGAGTTAATATTTAGAGTTCTGAAACATGTACATTTGCATTCTGTTAAATTGAATTATATCCCGATCAGACATATTTTAATAGTCTTGTCCTATGTCAGATTGAATATAAATGCTATAACCTTTTACTAATTTTAAACTCTTGGGTTAGTATTTATTAATTAATGACTCAGGTTAGTATTTATTAATTAATGGCTAACTATTGGATGCTTTGGTCACCATGAGACCACAGCCTTGACTTTATTTTATTATTATTATTATTATTTTTTTGCTTTTTGGGTCACACCTGGCAATGCTCAGGGGTTTCTCCTGGCTCTGCACTCAGGAATTACTCTTGGCGGTGCTCGGGGGGGCCATATGGGATGCCGGAGATCGAACCCAGGCCAGCATGGGCCGGCCGTGTGCAAGGCAAATGCCCTACCCGCTGGGCTATCGCTCCGGCCCCAGCCTTGACTTTAAATGCAAAAGTTTGAGTTCATATGTCTTTTCTTCTTGTTTTGATGTGTCTTGCACTATATTCAGAAACATGCACGTTTTCTACTTTGGAGATTCGCCAAGGGAGAGATGTGTCAACTTTACCTCCACATGAGTCCAAAAGTTCAAGTTCTCTTCCCTCCATCCCGATGTGACATCCCGATGTCTGTGAAAGGGATGCAGCTTGCTTTAGTGAAAGTTATCACTGGTCCCAGTGATTGGGACTATTCTGGAAGCCACACAGAAACAGCAGTGGATGGGCGTCTGTTTCCCAAGGAAATGGTATTTGGATGCTTAAAATCACAGTTCTCAGGTTCTGTTTGATTTCTCCCTATACCTCCAACCTCATAAATTTCACCCAGGCTCCTGAAGAGTGTAAGGTTTCTAATATAACTTTTTAGTGTTTCCTGTGTTGTAAATTAAAACTGAGAGATTTAAAACTCTAAAAGTGCTCAGGAACACATTTGAAGAGAACCACGAATCCCTGATATGTGAATTACATCTTAGCATTACTGACAGGTCACAGAAATGAAGGAAAAGAAGATTCCCTGAAGATGAAATGACTGGAATGTCACCAGGCCAGATCTGATGACATGGGTACCAAGATAACGACCCTCTTAACATCCTGGACAACTACCGATGAAGGGAGTGTCGCCTTACCAGCAGGTCTCTGCTCTAGCCACCTGACTCCTCCTAGGAGTCACAAAGATGAGAAATATGCCCGCAGGCTGGTCTGGCTCTGATATGCCCAGCCAGCCCGCTGGTTGGTCAGTCTCTGTGAGATATGCTCGGTCAGCCCGCTGGTTGGCCAGTCTCTGTGAGGTATGCCCGGTCAGCCCTCTGGTTGGTCAGTCTCTGTGAGATATGCCCGGTCAGCCCTCTGGTTGGTCAGTCTCTGTGAGATATGCCCGGTCAGCCCTCTGGTTGGTCAGTCTCTGTGAGATATTCTGGTCAGCCCTCTGGTTGGTCATATGCCTGGTCAGCCCTCTGGTTGGTCAGTCTCTGTGATATGTGCCCAATCAGCCTGCTGGCTGGTTATGAAGGTACCAAAGATGAAACTCATGACTGGTTACTCACTCTGGAATCCCACCCACTGGGGAGATTTTCTGTCTGTTTCTCTCTTTAATTCCCCTTTTAAGTAAAATTGCTCGAGTCTGGCCAAGTTCTGTCTCTTGCTTCCCATCTTCCATCACTGGAGACAACCTGTCTGCCAGCTACAACGCTCTTATTAAATTAGTCTGGCCCCGAGGAAAGTGCTCGTTAATTCCAGGACACAAAGGGGCCGATGAAGGGGCAGATTCAGGGAGGAACTAGATTTGCCTCGCTTCAAGCGCTCTCGGACGTTCTTCCCGGGTCTCCCCACATGGCTGGGCTCCAGGTATTCTGCATAGCGATTAGCAGTTACGCTTCTATATTTGCCTTGTTATTCAGTAGGATCCACTCCCCTTTATACTGGATATAACTGGAAAGTCTGGCACTGCCACCAAGGTCGGGCCAGAATGCTGTCCTGGAGAACACGTTGAGTTCACCCACTTAGCCACGTCCCTCCAACCCCAGCGCCACCGAGCTCTGACCACACAGCTCACTCATTCCAAGTGGATAACGGTTTTCAGGGTAGTGCGTCTTCATCACAATTCATTTGGGGCCTTTCTAGGCCCCCAGAACACTCCCAGCCACTTTGGCCTCTCCGTTCCCTGCACTCTCCCCACCCCTTGGCCCTAGATAACCACAGATAATTTCCTGCCCCTCTGGGTCCGTCTGACAAGCAGAGATAGGCCACTCTGTGGTCTTTGTGAGGAGGTGTTCACACCGTCTCCCTGTTCTCAGCATTTTTCTTTTGCTTTATGGGACACACCCAGTGATGCGCAGGGGTTACTCCTGGCTCTGAACTCAGGAATTACTCCCAGCAGTGCTGGGGAACCATATGGGATGCTGAGGATAGAACCCGGTGAGCTGCATGCAAGATAAATGCCCGCCCCTGCTGGATTATGGCTCTGGCCCCCTCAGAGTGTGTCTTGATGAAGCTCTTTCCCCTCATCACGGATCCCTCCAGTAGCCGGGGGCCTCCACCCTTCACAGCCCACTCACCTTGTGGGGACCCCAGGGCTGAGCATCGATGCTCTGTGCTGGCAACAGCCCCGAGATTCTCTGGGATCAGACTTAGGAGTATGGCTGACCCCGTGAGGTGGCAACACTCAGAGTAACTGCCAATCATTTTCCAACGTGCTTCTGAAGCTCTCTGAGAAGAGTGTGCACTCATCTCTAATCCCGAAAGCTCCAAACATACCAAACCGTCAACCCGGTATCTCCCGGACAAGCCGGCGGCAGGGATCACTCTGCCCATTTTAGAGATGAGATACACCTTGGGTGCCATCTGGATGTTCCGAGGCAGCCCTCAGACCTCACTCAGCCCTAGCCCCAGAGCCCCATCTCAGCCCCCTTGCTCTCTACCCGGGGTGGGCCTCCTTCCTCCACAGGCCTGGAGGTGTCGTGGAATGTTCCCCAGGGTGGGTGGAAGCTCTGTTGTTCTTGCTGCCCACAGAACTCCTGGGGGTGCGTTTTCTATGCCTCAGCAGAAGGCCTGGCACCGATCCCAATGTCCAGGAGTCTCTGGTCCTCCCAGCACTGGAGGAGGACAGCAGCCCAAGGACATGTCCTCTTCTCTGTCCCCTTGTTTATCTGGAGTCTGACAATGAGGTCCAGGAAAAAGGAGCCCAAGGTGGTAGTGGACCGGAAGTCAGGGCAATAGCACAAGACAGGAAGTTCGGGGGCTCCCATAGGATAGGAAGCTGGGGTAGTATGGGACAAGAACTCAGGGGGACAGGAACTCGGGGATAGCACCAGACAGGAATTTGGGACAGGTCAGGGAACAGCAAAGAGGAAGTAGGGGGGCAGCTCGGGGCAGGAAGCCACCAGGCTGCTGCGGCAGGGTTAGAGCAGGGCTCCAGACCTGCTCCTCCAGCCCCTGGACTCTGCCCCTCTCAGTGCTCCAGGACAAGACAGATGCTTCCTTCAGTGGTTAACTGAAAAAAAAAAAACCGGAATGTGTTATCTGGCTTTTTATATCTTCAGGCTCAAAGCCTTGATCTGCCCATATGAAAAATGGGAATAATAATATCCCTCTTCGAGCAGCTGCAAGCATTAAGGCGTCTGACACCTAGCAGCCCAGGGGACGAGCGAGCTATTTCTCACGCCCCTGAGTGCAGGCAAGTCCGTCCTGGTGCTCCCCGAGGCCACAGCTGGGACTGACCCCTGAGGCTGGGAGGGCAGGAAAGGGTTTGCTGGGATGCAACTGAGCTCCGCAGCTGCACAGACGAGGCTCTTGCACGTTTCTGTGCGCAGGCGGTGCCAGCCGCCGGCTCTCCCAAAAGCAGGTTCTGCTTCACTGAGCTCTAGCAGACTTGGGGAAGGCTCCATTGCTACGTCTTGCATGTTGCCAAAGAGGTGAAGTGCTTCCAGACCCTTAACAGCGGCAGAGCAGGGTGGAGCCATGGTGTCCTGCCCCTGTCGGCTGCCACTCAGGACAGCTCTGAGACCAGCGAAATCAGCAGGTCACTGACTTCTGAATACGTCAAGCCAGCCAGACTGTGAAGGACATTGAAGCAGCCCTCTGCTGAGGGAAAAGCCACACACAGCTGAGTCAGGTGGGCTCAGGGGTCCGGCTCAGAGACCATCTCGAGCAGACGGAACACGGTGGCAACAAAAACATCTGGAACAGGACATGACGGGCTCCTGGGAGCCACCAACATGCCCAGCTCTGCGCTGACAGCTCCCCAGGCAGTTTGGCCAGGACGGAGGGCTCTGATCTCTTGGCTCTTGTTTCTGCAACACACCTGTGGCCTGCTTCCATTTCTGCCGGGGTCTGGGCTGCTCCCGGGCAAGTCAGGGAGACATACCAAGTGCCTACACTCGGCATGGCGCCGCCGTCCCGTCCATGTCACAGCTACCTGCAGCCTCATCTCTTCTTCCAGCTGAGCTTCACCCCACTGGGCAGAGGTAACGGTACACGCACCTTTACACACACCTTGTGGTTGGCACCTGGGCTCCTCCCAGGACCGTAGTAAATCATGGACTGAGGCAAGCACACACCCAGGTGAGTGAGCAAAGGTTCTCGCTCACCTTCAGAGTATACCGAAGCAAAAGTGATGATTCTCCCACACCCGTGGACCAGCACAGTTATGTGGACTGTGGCTGACAGTCCCTGGATTAGCTCAATCCCAGCTGTGCCCCAAGGCACAGAGTAGAACTGAGTTTGCTGGCTGGGTGGTAGGGGTAGGTACCTTGAGTTAATGGTGGCAGCATCCTAGCACTGTGGTGGTGGGCCTGGCATCAGTACTCCAGTAGGAGTAATATTGGTACTATTGCAAGTGAATAAGCGAGAGGCGAAAGAGGGTACAGGGGGCAAGACTCTTGTCTTGCACACAGCAGACTCTAGTTTGATCCCAGCACTATATATGGTCTCCTGAGCACTGTAAGGAGTGAGCTCTGAGCACAGAACTAAGAGTAATCCTGAGCAGTGTAGGTACATCCCCCTTTCCAAAATCTCAGCAGCAGAAGAAAGGAAGAAGAAGAGAGAGGGGAGGAGGATGAAGAGGGAGGAAGGAGGAAGAAGGAGAGGAAGGAGGAGGAAGGAAGGGGAGGAGGAGGAGGAAGGAGGAGGAGGAAGGAGGAGAAGAAGGATAAGAAAGAAGAAGAAGGTGAAGAAAGGAGAAGAAAGGAGAAGAAAGAAGAAGGAGAAGAAAGGAGAAGAATAAAGAAGGAGAAGAAGAAAGGAGAAGAAAGAAGGAGAAGTAGAAAGGAGAAAGAGAAAGAGGAGGAGGAAGAGGAGGAGGAAGAGGAGGAGGAGGAGAAGGAGGAGAAGGAAAAGGAGGAGAAGGAGGAAGAGAAGGGAGGAGGAGGAGAAGGAGAAGGGGAGGAGGAGAAGGAGAAGGGAAGGAGGAGAAGGAGGAGAAGAAGGAGGAAGAGGAGGAGGGAAGAGGAGAGGAAGAGGTGGAAGAGGCGGAAGAGGCGGAAGCAGTGGAAGCAGCGGAAGCAGCGGAAGCAAGCAGAAGCGAAGCAAGCAGAAGCAGAAGAAGCAGAAGCAGAAGAAGCAGAAGAAGCAGAAGAAGCAGAAGAAGCAGAAGAAGCAGAAGCAGAAGCAGAAGCAGAAGAAGAAGAAGAAGAAGAAAGAAGAAGAAGAAGAAGACGAGCGGCGACGACCAAAAGCAAGAGAGAGAAGGAAACTGGGGCACTGGTGGTGGGAAATGTGCACACTATGACCGAAACCCATCATGAACAATGAACAACTTTGTAACTCTGTATCTCATTGTGATTCAACTAAAACATAAAAAGGAGAAAAAGAAATGAAGAGGTGCAGCGCCCAGGGCTCACACAGATTTCCAGGAGAGAGGAGAGCACTCAGGCCCAAGTCCTGATGGTGTGGACACTCTGTGTGTCTCCTGAGCCTCAGTTTCCCTAGTCTGAGGTGCTGGAGGGCCTGGATTGGCTCTGGGTTGAGGGCATCCCTGCCCATCCCCTCCCTCACCCTTAGTGCCGACATTGCGAGGCTGTCAAAGCCTCGTCTCCTGGGAATCCCCTGCACGGCATCCAGAGGAGTCGGGTTGGCAGCAGTGGAGACCTGGCTCCAGCTTTGGGTGCAGATGCTGGGGTGCACCATGGCTCTGGGACCCGTCTTGCCCCCAGCGCGTGCCTGGAGCCTTTGGCAGCTCCAGTGGGGCTCTGCCTCTTCCTTCCTGTTGCCCACAGCCCCACCCCAGAGCTCAGCTGCCTGTTGGAGAGTCCGCAGCTTCCAACTCAGCCCTGCTGAGTGTGGTGCCTCGAGACAGCCGCTGCTCGCAGTGTGAGGGCCCCGGGGAGCAGGAGCAGCACATCTGCTTCCCCAGCAGGCCTGTCTGAGCCCCCTGCAGGCCTGTCTGAGCGCCGAGCCGGCCCCAAACCACAACTACACAGCAGCCATTCTCCCCTCTGCGCGGCTCCCCAAGGCACGTTGTCTTGGCCCCAAGACAGACTGAATCTTGGGGTTTGCTGTTCAAGTCAGAGCAAAGGAGCTTGAGGTCCCAGGACTCGTGTCCTTGGGCAGCTTCTCGGATGCCCCTGACACTTCTGCCAGGACAGGGAACACCAGAGAAGACCGGGCGGCTTGTCCCAGCCTTGAGTGGGGAAGAGAAACCCAGGAAGATTCTCTGCCCGAGAGAGGCTTTATGTTGACCCACGGCAGGGAGAAAGTGCCTCTGATATCTGCAAGTGCTGCTTCTCCACTGGAGTTTGTAGAGGAAAGAATCTTGACTGGGAGGGTGGACAGACCGTTTATCTGTTCAAATCCAGATTTTCCATTTCTGAGTTGCGTTTCCCTCTCTTCTACGGGCACCTTGCCAACAAAGCACCATGTGGCACCAATGGCTTCCATGCCAGGAGGACCCTGGTATATCCGGTGTGAGCGGGTACCTGGTGTGTGTACCTGGTAGAGTACTGGTGTGAGCAGGGAATCCAGAGAGCCAGGACACAGGGGTTGAGTCCAAAGAGGGACTCTTCCAAGGGGCAGGGATCTGGGGTCCAGAGGCAAGAGGAGCAGGAGCAAGGACAGGAAAGGGACAGCCATCTGCCCTGCCAGGAGGCTCAGCAGAGGTGGGGAGGGAGGGCTGCCTGGAGGAGGCAGGACAAAGGATTTCAGCTGTGGAGAGAGATCTGTGCAGAAGCTTGAACACAGCCCTCAGCCTGATTCAGGAGGAGGCCGAACAGGCGAGAGAAGAGACGTGGGGGGAGGAGAGAGGGGAGGACCAAGGAGACGGGGCCAGTGAGGGAGCCCGTGGACAAAGCAGTGGCCCCACAGAGCAGCTTTTCTGCTAACGTTTCGGCTCTACACAGCAATTAGTGGCCGCTACAGGAGACAGACATTGAGAGTCCAGCCAGGCCACAGCAGCGGGCATGAGGGGCCAGACAGGCTGTTTGGCCCAAGACCACACACCGGGCTGTAGCAGGACGAGAAGCTGTGACCCAGGTGCCCGCTAACAGGCCCCTTCAGGTGGCAGCACATAACCCCCAGGTCCCAGCCCTGCCACACGTGTTTATGAATAAAGTTTTATTAGAACTCAGCCCTGTCTGTTCACACATGTATTACGTCATGTTTTCCTGCTGTGGACACTTTCAAGGACTCACTTATCCACTAGCTGTTGGGTAGAAGAAAAGGGGTGTGGGGAGAGGGTCAGAAGGCCCTACAGGGGTCCCCCACGGTGTCAAGATGGGCCCCCTGGGGGCGCAGCCCAGCAGCGCAGAGCGCGGCGCCGCTCAGTGGCGGGAGGCTCCCCAGGACAATCACACTCCGGCTCTTCCCACTTGCTTTATTTCTCTCTTTCTTCCCAGGCTGGCAAGGCAGCGACAGAAATGAAAAGCGGGAGCCGCAGATTTTCTCACATGGTCACTTAATCCCTGCTCCTGACCCCGGGCTCCGAAGTGACTGTCCACATGCTGTGACTGAGCCTAGGCTGCAAGCTCTGGCCTGGCCACGTGGGGTGGTGCCCTGGCACGGCAGCTTGTGGGGGGTCTCATGCAATGTGAAGGGCAACATATGGAGCTCAGAGAGGGGTCTGCAAGCCTCCTCCTGGCCCTTCTGCAGTTCCCTCTGGCCCTCAACCCTGGACTCTCCTGCTCCCCGACCCAGGGATCCGCCTGGCAGGGAGTGGACGTCTCTCTGGATCCAGCCTGTATACAGGCAGCCCCCAGGCTTGGCTGGGAGTCCTGCTCCCTGCTCCTGATCTTGGGTCAGCCCCTGGGAATGGCCTCTCAGTCCCCTGGTGCCGAGCAGGTTCCTGGCGGCAGGGCGAGCCCCAGAGTAGAGACGGCGACTCTCAGAGCACAGGAGCAGCTGCAGATGCCACCACTGCAGACTCGTGCCCTGCCCAGGTGAAGGGGTGCCTGCTGGCACACCAGTGGGCGAGGCGCGGGGTCCCGTCCTGCACAGCGCAGGACAAGCAGGCCCAGTGTAGACCCTCACCCTTCCCTGCCTTTCCCTGCCGCTCCACAGGCACTATTCTACTAAGGGGAACAAGAAAAGAAAAACCATCGATCTGCCCTTCCCTGGGACCAGCCTTGCACTGGTCACTCCCCAGCCTCCTGGCAGCAGAGGACAGTCCAGGTGACTGTCCCCTGCAGGCCAGGCCAGCAGCGGGCTCAGGGGGCTGGGTCGTCCTCGCTGTCTCCGCGGCGGCGCCTCCCCGCGGCTGGGCCGGGCCGAGCGGCTGCTTCCCGAAGCGCTGCATGATCTCGCGGATTCGGGCCAGGTTGGTCTTGCTGAGCGTGAAGTCGCAGCGCCGTGGCGCCCATGTCGTAGCCCACCAGGCAGTTCTTGGTGGAGGAGGTGAAGCCTTCGGCCCTGGCCGTGACCACATATTCTCCGGGGGTTCAGGAGGCGCCAGTAGTCCCCGTCGCTGGCTGGGGACGGGCAGGAGCTCAGACACGCGCCTGAAGGGGCTCACCTGGGCAAGCCCGGCACCACACAGGGTCCCCCAGCCCTGCCAGGACTAGAGAGTGATCCCTGAGAAAGCCTGGTGCTGAGGCAGCCCACCGTGGCTCTGGGTCAGGGGCTCAGCTGTCAGCACCGAGCCTGAACCCTACAGCCCACCTGGATCCCATTCAGGCCGAGGACCCCAGGCATTTGGAGAAGTGCCAGCTGGAGCACCCACATCAGGCTAATGTGCACCCCAACACACCCCGCTTCCTGAGCTGAGGTTCCCAGAAGGCAGGTGCTCACACAGCGGCCATTTGAGAAGCCCTGGGCGCCCCACCTGCCTGCAGCTGCCGCCAGTTTCAGGCTAGAAACACACTGAGGCATTGGCGGGGGCACCTTCCCACCAGATGCTCCCCAAGAGCCAGAAGCCCCCAGAGAGATGCCGGAAGTGGACTGTCGGGCTCAGCTGGACCGCGACAGGGGCCTGTCCTGTGTGCTTCTGTGGGGCGCGTCACCCACACGATCCATGCAGGACTCACTCGCTCTGGGGAAACTCCTGAGCAGCTGGTGTGTGTGTGTGTGGGGGGGGGGGGGGTGTCCTGGGCACCTTTCAGAAAAGTGTTACTTGTGCAGCCCAAACCCAGGCCCTGCTGATCCTCACCCCCCAGGTCACCCTGTGCCACTCTGTCTTGGCTCCTGTCCTCCAATCACTCTAGACTCTGAGCCTTCCTCACATGTCATTACTGTTCCCCGTGGAATGCTGTTCCTTGTACCTCCAAAGGGCAGTTTGCTCTCCATCCCCTCAGGGCGGACGTCCTTAGCTCTGCCTCATTTCTGAAGGCACCGGTCCTTTCTTCACTGTAATATTCCTTTTAGGCTGACTTGCAGCTCTCCAAAGTGGCACAAAGTGGCAGGGACCTCTCTGTGGCACACAGCAGAGGTACAACAGGGTGTCCGGAGGGGCAGGGGGCCTCGGCAGGGGCCTGTGGGTGAGGGACAGGGGCCTGGGCCGTGGACACGATGGCGGTGGTGAGGTGACTGCATACACCAAACCCACCAATGCCAACACTACTATTGGAACATGTCATCCAACAACCGCTGGACTAGAGCCGTTACCGACTGGATCCCACGGGATGTCAAAAGATCACGTGGCTGCCCACCTACAAGATGGTCAGACTTCCTTGTCAAGACCCTGAAGGAATGGTTTGAGGCTCTTCATATTCCTGAATCAACCAGATGCCATTGGGCTACATTCGCACGTGATAGGGTCCAATGGAAATGTTACTGGCGCCCGCTTGAACAAATCGATGAATAACGGGATTCAAGTGATCAAGTGAGCACCCAAATTACAATCATTCGAGTTTTATAAAGAGGGAGGGTTGTTGGCCCTCTGGTGGTGATCTGCTTTTGTTGTTTGTGGTTTGGCCCTGGTGGTGCTCAGGGCTTACTCCTGGATCTGTGCTCAGGGATCACTCCTGCAATGCTCAGGGACTCAACATGAGGTGCCTGGAAATGAACCGGGGTCTGCCACATGCAAGGCGAGCACCTCCCACCCCCGGACTAACCTCTGGAGCCAAGATACACTAAGTTTGTCTATCAAAACTAAAAGCATGAATGTGATTGTAACCGTAATACCTGAACTACATCTACAAAGACACATCAGGGAATAAATGAGATTCATCAGGAGTCTGTCCTGTGCACCGTGCTGGCACAGCTTCCGGTTCTGAAACATGGTCCTATTCTCTGACTGTACCCAGGCAACTCCCTGCTGGAAACTCACACTGGGAGTTCTCTGATCTGCCCTAAGGTTCCTATTGTGTCTGCCACACCTGCCTGCCGAGTGCACCTGGGATATCCCACTTCCAGGAACTCAGTGGACTGTGTGCTGGGTTACTGCCCCGTGGGTCATCAGAGCTGTGGGGACTGCCGGGGAGTTCTGCACAGACAGCAGCGCCCAGCATGTGCACACAGCCGGGGCTGCCCAGGCCTCACAGATGTCCGCACTTGGCAGCCAAGTGGCGCTTAGAGCCAGGGGCCAGCGACGGACAGATGTGCCTTCCTCAGGCCGCCTCGGCACCTCCTCGCCGCGTGCAGAACTCCACAGAATGCAGCTGCTCGTGTCATGCAAAACCGCTTCTGGGCATTCTGAAATAAAACCTGTCAGCTCACATAAGCCTCTGACAGACGCCCAGGCCCAGCCGGGGCAGCTGGAGAGTGCAGGAGGGAGCACAGGATGTTGGCAGAGAGGCTGGAGAGCAGATGGTGACTCCAGGACAGCCTGAGCCCACCTGAAGTGCGGCGGCCGGGACCACCCTGCCCAGAGTCCTTTGGTATCAGCCCCCACATGTCTGGCTTTCAGACTTCCGGTGCCCAGCCCAGAGAAAAATGATGAGCGAGGGCACTTCGGGTGAAGCTCAGGGGCTGGCAGGCACATGTGGCAGTGCTGGGGGGCTCACGGGATGCTGGGAACAGGCTCGGGGCCTGAACATGCCAGGCCTGTGCTCTGGCCTTGGGGTATGCGCCTGGGTGACAAAAACCTGTTCTCTGAAGACAGCTGTGAGTGGTCCCTGTCACAAGCTTTGGCGGCTCTGTGGGAAGCTGGGGGAGGAGCCTACAGAGCTCAGAGAGACGTTCCTGGAAGCTTGCTCCTGTTCTATGTGTTTGGGCCACCCAGTGGTGCTCAGAGCACCACTGGTCTGTGGCATCCTGGCTCTGTGCTCAAGGGATCACTCCTGGCAAGGCTCGAGGTACAGGGAGGGGGAGATATGGAGCCCGGGACGGAACCTAGGTCGGCCTCAGGCAGCGCCAGAGCCTAAGGTCAATGCTGTCTTTCCGACCTTGGTTCACCCGCAGCTCAAGGTTGGACCCCAGGGAAATGGCTCAGAATACCAGGGTACCTGTTTGGACATCATGGTCCACGCCTTCGACAGAGACCACTGCACCAGGGATGCCTTTGCCGAGCGAGTCCCGCACCAGACCTTTGATGCCACGATGGACCTGTGGGGACAGAGAGAGCTCAGGTCAGTGTCCCGCCCCTTCCACGCCCCAGGCCTAAAGCCGGCCTGACTGTGTGTATTTGTCCTGTCTAACCTTCTGGCCTATGCGCCAGAAAATCTCTACCAGAGTTAAGATATTCCAGAAATGTAAAAACATTCCTCCCCCACCCACCAAAAAAAGAAACCACATTGAGTACAAACAAAACTTAATTTTGGGAGTGGGGTGGTTACCAGACAGCAGGGGAAAGAGGAGTGGGGAATGAGTGTAGGGTTTTATTTGATTGTGCCACAGACCCAACCCAGGGCCCAGTGCATGCACTGACCATTGAGTTCCCTCCCGGCCCTCCGTGCATATTAATTAACACTGTCCTGGGTTCTGTTGACTTTATGACTGAAGTGTCCAGGAGGCCTCTACTGAGAAAGCCACTCAGTCCATAGGGCCCTTCCACTGATGAGCCACGTCCAGTGGCCACAACCATCTGAACCCCACGGCTCTGTCTCCCAGCTTTCATGAGTTGTGGCACCCACCACTGTCAAGGGCTGCTGTGCTGGATGTTTGGCCCCTGGAAGACTATGACCAAGCTGGGACCCCAGCCAGAAGCACAGGGCTTTGCTCTCTTAGGAAACAACAGAAATTGCAGACCCCAAGACCAGACAGGGTGGGGAGTTTGTGAAGCCACTGAGTGAACGGTGGCTCATGGCATTCCAGTCACACACTTGCAGCTCTCGGAAGGAGGGCGGGGTGGGAGCACCGCCAGGGAGCACAAGCGGTGAGTTTCCTGGGACGAACAATATCCTCCAATGATAGTTCTGAAATTCCATGGAACAACTCGGTTTCTACAACAGCCCCCTCCAGGGGAAACGTGGGATCGCTTCACTGGAAAGTGTGGGCAGGCCACTGTGAGGGGCCCAGCACCTTCCGAGTCACACAGAGACCCAAGAGTCTCAACAGTGACTGAACTCAGGATGGACACAGGGCTGCCATGGTGCCCAGTACACTCAAGCCTTCTCGGCAGGGGTGCATCGGTCCAGCCTGCCAGGTCCCAAGCAGCGCTGAGCTCCACCTGGTGCCTCCTGGGCAGATACTGGTGCCAGGAGGCAGCGGCCACAGCTCCCAGCTGAACACTTCTGAGCCACTGGGACAGCCACGGCAGAAGGAGCTTCCAGATCCAGCCGGTGCCTGGTAGCAGGTGATGGACAACCGCCATGAACCGAGGGTCTCCCCTCATCTGTGCTGACGCTGGGGGGTCCAGCTAGTCTGTGCTCATGAGCATAAACTCAGCGAGTTCTCTGCCTGCCCAGACCAGAGCAGGGCATGGATTCGCATGCTCGTGCCTTACCGCTGGCTCCCCTCAGAACTGTTCCTAAGGCACCAACAACCCACATCCCTGCTCCGTGACTAAGGGCTGTTGCAGGCTGCATCCCAACACTCCCCAAAATCACACATTGATGCTCCTACCCCAAACCCTTAGGGTGTGACTGTTGGTTGGTCTCAGGTCTCTAAGGTGTTTGGTTTCATTTTTTGCCTTTTTGAGGTCACATCTGGCGGTTCTCGGGTTTACTCCAGGCTCTGCACTCAGAAATTATTCCTGATGGTGCTTGGGGGAACCCTATGGGGTGCCAGGGATTGAACCCAGGGGCAGGGCAAACGCCCTAACCATTATCCCTATCACTCTGGCCCCAAAGACTTGTTTTTATTTTATTCATTTACTTTTTGCTTTCTTGGTTCACACCCGCGATGCTCAGGGGTTAGTCCTGGCTCTGCACTCAGGAATTACTCCTGGTGGTGCTCAGGGGACCATATGGGATCAAACCCAGGTGGGCTGCATGCAAGGGAAACGCCCTCCCCACTGTGCTATCGCCTCCAGCCCTCGGGGTCCGTAAGGTGGTGGTGAAGTTAAAATGAGATCGTTATCTGGGCCCTCAGAAGCAGGGAACATTGGGGACAGAGACGCCACGGATGGGGACACAGAGCAAAGGGCCACCGAGGACCCCACAGGAGGGCACCCGTCTGCCAGCCGAGGTGAGAGACAGAAGCCTGACACTCGCCTGCTGACCTGTCCATTTCACCCTCCAGCTTCTACTGTCCCTCCACATGTTTCTCCTGCAGCACCCCTCAGAGAGGAGACCCCCTCAGAGCAGCCTCTGAGCACCCCCAGATTCTCCCTGTGCCCACCACAGCTGATGCGGTCAGCCATGTCAGTGACTCAGGGCACCACAGGCTGTGAACAGCAGCCAAACACGGCGGCCTTGGGGTCACTTCCAGGGGGCCCGATTAGGTGCAGACAGACAAGGTCCCTCCCCAACTGTGGTGGGGTTCAGACATGCGCAGGGTCCGAGCGCTGGTTGGATACCAGCTTCCGGTCCCTGAGGGGCTGGTGCTTTGCAGCCCCCTGCGCTGGCGGCAGAGGACCCCACCTACCTGCTCCATGAACACGATCAGGGATTCTCGGTTGTTCTCCCACTCCTCGGGCAGCTCGCTCTCGTGCGGGTACTTGTCGCAGCCCACGTAGATGGACAGCTCGAAGCAGTTTGTGTGGAGGTAGCTGAAGTCATTGAGACCTGCCAAGGTGAGTTCAGGGTTGCAGGTGGGTCTGTGTGCCTGGGGCCACCATCTTTTCTTTTAGGGTTAGGGTGTTGCTGATCTGGCTTGCATAGCTCCGAGCCATTGGGCCTGAATAACCTGTGAGAACCTCCGGGCCGTCGGGATGCTCGGATGCTCCCGCTTAGGGGAGACACCGGCTTCAGCACTGGCTTGAGTCCAGACAATGCAAAGCACTGTGGCCAGGGGACCAAATGCCTCCCAGAGAAGATTATGGAGTGGTACTAGATTAACAATTTGCCATTGGCTGGGCTAGGGGACGTGGGTTGCCATAGACCATAGCTGGGGATGCTGGTTGCCCTTAGAAACCTTTAAGAATAGTTTGTTTCTCGTTCTTTCTTTCTTTTCTTTCTTTCTTTCTTTCTTTCTTTCTTTCTTTCTTTCTTTCTTTCTTTCTTTCTTTCTTTCTTTCTTTCTTTCTTTCTTTCTTTCTTTTTCTTCCTTTCTTTCTTTCTTTCTTTCTTTCTTTCTTTCTTTCTTTTCTTTCTTTCTTTCATGTTGCTATTTTGAGTCACACTCAGCGATGCTCAGGGGACCATATGGGATGCTGGGCATCGAACCCGGTCAGCCATGGGCAAGGTCAATGTCCACCCCACTGTACTATGGCTCCGACCTCTTGTTTCTGTTGCTTAGAGATTCTGAGTTTGTGCCCCTGAAGCTGCCATGCAGGCATTATCTCCCCTTCCACTTCCTCTATATAATCCTGCTGACCCTCAATGAACTTGTCCGTTGACCATCTCATGGCCCACATCTATTGGTTCCCGGTCAGTGGTTCACGCCCACTCTATAAACTATCAGTCTTAGGCCGTGTTGGAATTGGCCCATCATGCCGGGTACCCTGTACTACTGGAAAGTGACAGTAGGGGTGGGTTGTTTCTTGTTTTGTTTTGATTATGGACCATATCCAGAGATGCTCAGAGGTTGCTCCTGGCCCTGCACTCAGGAATTACTGCTGAGTACAAGGGAAGTATCTATCACCATCGCTGAAGCCCCTTGTCCAGCTTTTTAAAACTGGATCTAACCAGGAAAATCCTGGGTGTCCACAAGCTCTGTGCTTATAGCCACTTTAAACCATACACAGAAGTGGCCGTGAGAAGGCCCAAAGGGCTGGGGCACAAGCTTGGCATGTGGGAGACCCAGGTTTAATTCCCCGGCACTGCATGGTCTCTGGAGCACTGCTGGGAGTACACCTGAGCTCAGTGTGTGACCCCAAGCCCCAAATCAAACAAAATAAGCAGATACCTCTTAGAAAGATTATGGCTAGGTTTAGGGTCAGAACGGAAGAGCAAGAAAGCTTTATGTCCATTAAGAAATATTCTCAAGAGAAAGAGATTTCCATTAAAAAAAATTTTTGGCATCCCTCGTGGGAATAAAGTCTCTGCCTAGCAGGCAACTAAGGAAACTCCAACCCACATCCTCTACCCACCTTACAAGGACCACAGGAATACACAGACCCGCAGCACTTTTGTTCTCCTGTTCTCACATTTCCTAAGTGTGGAAATGCACCACAAAGCCTGTGGCGGTTGAACCAGGCAGAGGAAAAGCCACACGCACCGTCACAAGCAGAGAGACCGCGGGAATAAGACCTGGTCAGAGAGCAGGTGCCTGGGGATCAAGGATGGGAGGAGAGTGGAGACCCCTGGGCAGGCCAGTGCCCCCACACCTGTCGCCCACCACTCTGTCCGTCCTGTCCGTCCTGCAAACAGGAAGGGTGGGCTCCGGCGGCAGGTCGCGTGTCCCGTCCCCCAGAGCAGCCCTCAGTGCACTTTACCTCCAGGTTTATTCGCCACAAGACACACTTCAAGTGAGCCAGGGACTGCGCCGACCTCCCTCCCACCAAGGGTCAGGAGTGTAAGCAGGAACAGAGAGCTCAGGACGAGCACACGCATGTGTGGTACATGGAGCCCAGATCTGAGCCCCAGGACTCTACCTGGCCTCCTGAGAACTCCCAGGAACAACTCGAGCACAGAGCCAGGTGTGACGCCCAAAGCAAGGAATGCAAGCAGTCAACCACGGGTCCTCTGTGGCAGGAAGGCTGCCCAGCTGGAGCCCACAGTCCTCAGACACGATGTGGCCTGAGCTATCCTCAGTCCTGGTTTCTGCCCCAGCAGGCTTGTCTTTTTTTTTTCTTTTTTGTTTTTGGTGGGAGGGTCACACCCAGCGATCCTCAGGGGTTACTCCTGGCTCTTTGCTCAGGAATTACTTCTGGCAGTGCTAGGGGACCACATGGGATGCCAGGGATCAAACCGGGTCGACTGCATGCAAGGCAAATGCCCTACCCCTGTGATATCACTCCGGCCCAGGCTCCGTCTTCAAGATACCCGGTGTGGTGGGCAACAGCCTCACCACACACCTCCCAGAATCTCGTACCCCTAGGAACAGTGCCATGCCACCAGCCTCTGCCCGTGCCAGCCTGCTTTCTGCCCCACACCAACCACCCCTCTGCCCATGCCAGCCAGCTTTCTAATCCATGCCAGCCGGCCTCAGCTTTGCACCATGCAGCTTCGAGGTCTGTTATTTCCCCACTGTCTGAACTTGCCCATCTTGATCCTCTAAACCCAAACAGCCCTGAAACCCCTGCAGATGCCAGAGTGGGCACGAACAGACAGGCCGCAGCTCTGGGTCCCACTGGCGGGGGCCTCTGGGAATCCCAGTGACCCCATTTACAGATGGGGATGGTGCAGTAGGGGAGGCACCGACTGGCCTGAGAGCCGCCCGCCCATCCCAGACACCATGTAGGTCCAGAGAGCCCCAGGGCACAGTGCCAGGAGGACACTCTGAGCACCTGGGGTGCAGCCTAGTCTCCTCAAAAGTCGGGGGCTGGGGCGCGGGGGGGGGGGTGCCCAAAAAAGACCCCAAAAAAGTCATCCCAGGCTGATGGACCAAAGGGTAGCCCCTGGGGAACCTGCAACGGGAGTGGGGGCTTGTTCCCCTGGTGTGAGTCAGGCGGAAGCCCCCTGGGGACAGGGGGTGCTCCAGCCCTGGGACCCCAGGCCAGGAGGTGGGCAGGCCCCAAGACACTTACTTCCAGCCACTGTGTGCCAGGAGGCCCCGTTGGACGGTGCCGCCCTCCTTCTGGAAGTCCTCAGTGTGGCACACCCGCCGCCGGGCGCCGGTCATGAGGCGGTGCGTGGGCGGCGTAGGCGTAGGCCAGCCAGCGGAACACGTGGTCATCGGGCGTCGGGCTGCGCTCCCTGCGGCCGGTGCGCTGACTGCGCCATGTCGTAGGGGTACGCCACCACCAGCTCGCCGCCCTGCAGGTTGGCGCCCAGCACGAAGGGGATCTTCTCCAGCCAGGCGATGACCGCACGTGTCTCTGCAGCCACCTGTGTCCGCCCACAGGAGACAGCTTAGAGGCAGGGAAGTAGAGGGTGGCGTGGTCCCCCAGATGGCCACAGGTGAATGGAGCTGACTGCTTGGGGACTGAGCTGGCCATACGAGGACCGAGCTGGCCACACGGGGACTGAACTGGCCTTGACTTGGAGGCCTGTCCGGGAAAGGTGAACTTAAGGGAATCAATGAAGAAAAGGCCATCACCCAGGATTGTAGCCAGGGTGGGAAACGGATGGATTTTTCTGGTTAAAGCCCAGCAAGGGGTGGCAGCGTGAGCAGCAGGACTGCAGGGAGCCTGTGGGCTCAGCTCACCCACTGCTGCCCAGGAAAGGACAGGCAGGGACAGGGCCCACCACACGGGGTCTCCTGAAGGCGGAGCCTGCAGTGCCCAAGTCTCTGTCCAACCCCTGTGATCTCTGGCCTGGTCCCACCAGAGTCTTCCTGCCAGAGGACAGGAGGCTGAGCAGAGACAGCACTGGACAGGGGCAAAGGCCACCAAGCAAATGAATGACCCTAACCTGCCTGTTCTGAGATAAATAAGAGCAAAAAAAAGGATGAGGAAAGACTGTGTTAGAGAAGCAACAGTTGAAAGGAGATGTAAAATGCCGTAACCCAGAGGTCGGAGCCACAGTACAGCGGGGACAGCATTTGCCTTGCATGCAGCAGACCTGGGTTCGATCTCTGGTACCTGATAATAGCCCCCCAAGCCAGCCTGGACTGAGCCCTGAGCACCGTCGGAAGTGAGCCCTGAGCACCTCCAGGTGCTACCCGAAACACACACAATGTCAGAGCCCAAAGAAAACAAAGAGGAGTTGCTGAGTCCTATTTCCCACGGTGAGACACAACAGTTGGCACAACTTTTCCTCTATGGAAATATTTTTCATCACTGCATTAGCCTTTAGGGGTAACAAGCAGGAGAAGATAAATTGGCTGGGGGCCTGCTATGGGGCAGGATTGCGGGTGGGTGGGAAAGGGAGACGATGGTGGAGGGAGGCGACAGCAGGGATGGGGTGGGGTGGAACATTGCCTGGAACAAGTCATCATGAACAACTTTGTAAGCCACCGTGTTTAAATAAAGTGGGGGGAAGTATTTAAAAAACATACAAAAATTGGTCATGTGGGCAGATGAGATAAGAAATATATATACAGAGGGTCGGGTGCTTGCCTTGCACACAACTGACCTGGGTTCGATCCCCACCATCCTATATGGTCTCTTGAGCCTACCAGGAGTGATTCCTGAGGACAGAGCCCTGAGTACCACTAGCTGAGGCTCAAAATAAAAATGCATGGGGGCCCAGAGAGATAGTTTGGGGATTGAGCTGATTGCCCTGCCCAGGGTCAACTGGGATTTTATCCCCAGAACTATACATGGACCCTGGGAGGATCTCCCAGTGCGGAGTCAGGAATGAGCTTGAGCACAGCCAGATGTGTGATCCGGGGTCCCCTGATGATCTCAAATCCCTCGAAACCAAATTAAATAAATGCATGGGGAATTTTGCGACAATTATTTCTGCTGCATAAAGCAGACCACACTCTGTGGAAAGCTGAAAGTCTTCTGTCTGTGGGTTTTACTGTCAGATGAAGTGTCTTGTGTCAGGTTAACTTCTGGGCCTACAGGACAGGTGAGTTATCTTGCACCTCAGGCTGGCTGTGGACACCTGCAGAGAGGAGGGTCCCGGCAGGTTCTGGAGGCTCTGGGGGCTCTGGGACCCCACTCTCTCATGGAGGAAGCCCCTGAGACTCCGGGGCAGGCAGGGAAGCAGGGGATGTGAAATGCCGCGAGACCTTGGGGCCTGCCGCCAACATGCTCACCGTGGCGTTTTCCGACAGGAACCACTCGGGGATGGCGATGTGGTGATTGGACACTTTCCTGGGGGCGCCGCGACGTGCCTCGGCCTCCCACAGCAGCGTGTTGAGGTCAGGGAAGTTGTTGTTGATGTCGATTCCGTCATGTGTCCAGCGCCCCAAGGGACCAGCCCCCAGCTCCGAGCCCTGGGGACAGTGTGGGGACGTCAGGAGCCCCAGGGGCCCGGAAAGAGCCCCCTTACACTGGAGAGGCTGCCCCAGCCCCAGCCCCACCCCACAACAGTCACTCCGCTTCCATCTCTACCCCCTCCTCGAGCCCAGCCCACCCCATCTCTGCATCCTCCTCACCCCCCTCTCCCCACTTCCACCCCTGTGTCCATCTGGCACATGTCCCATACCTCGACACCCCTGATCTGCATCCATGGAAAGGCAGAACACTATTACCATTCCGTAGGTCATGTGGGCAGATCCCCCAAAAGATCCCTCATTGCTCTCCCCGGTCTGAAGGCTTCCATGCCATGGCGTGGTGCATCCAAGTCTGCAAGCCAGCCCCCAGCCAGCGCATCTCACCCTCTCCCTAACCCTAACACTGTCCCTGCCCTCCCTGCCCCACCAAGTGTGCTCACAATCGGGTGCCACAGACAGGGACCTCCCCAGCCACCTGCCGTGTCACTGCCCCAGCTCTCCGTCCCATCAACCATGTGGGGCTGGATGCTGCTTTGTGCAGAAGCCACCTGCAGGAGTTTCTCCTGTGACCCAGCCCAGGTCCAGGGGAACACAACAGCGTGCTGACGCTCTGCCGTTCTCCTAAACATGGTGTGTTCTCCGTGGAACCAGCCCCTACACCAATGCTCCAGCAACAAGAGCAGCTCTCCTCCAGGGCCTGATGACAGGCTCAGAGGCACGAGCCGAGGTTAGAGCGTGCCTTAAGAGCTCACCACTGCCACCTTTGGTGCCATCACGGCCCTCTATTCTCAGTGGAGAGGCAATAATTCCCACATGTGCTTGTTTTGCTTGGGGACCACACCTGGTGGTGCTCAGGGCTTATTTCTGGCTCTGCATTCAGGGACCATTCCTGGCAGGGGGGGGGGACTTTATGGGGCCCAGGGGGTTGAATCCAGGTCAGCTGTGTGCAAGGCAAGTGCCTTACCTGCTCTACCATCATTTCAGCCCTTTAAAGGGGAGCTTCCCAAGCAGCTCTCAGGGAGCCTGGGGGTCAGTCCCAGCAATATATGACCCCTAGGCAGAAAAGTGAAGGCTCAGTGGTCAGCAGGTCTCCAGGGCCGCACCTGCTGGGGTTCTGAACTGGGTCCTTGTGCATGCAAAGCAGTCACCCCTGGTCCCCCCACATAAAAATCCGTCTTTCAGTGTATTGTCGTATCCATGTCCTGGGGTCCCTCGATATTCTCAATCCTGACTGGCCTCTCGAAGAACATTGCGATTCCCTGCCTGAGCAGAGGCCCTCGGATTGGAAGCTCAGGGACTGATGCTCAATCAAACCCTAGAAGTGACAGGAGCTGGGCAAGAGACTGGGGCGTGTCCTCGCAGGGGGAGGGGACAGCATGGGCGGGGCTTGGGTGAGGTGGGCAGGGCAAGGATGGGCAGGGTCTTGGAGCGGGATGGAACCCAATGGGCAAATTAGGGGCGGGACTGGGCAGGGGATTCACAGGGCAGCGGCAAGTGGATGGGACCTGGGTAGGTGGGCGTGGTCAAGTGGCAAAGAGGAGCCTGGATAGGCAGGGGCGGGGGGTTAGAACAGGGCTGGGGTGGGGCTTGGGACAAGATGGGTGGGGATTGGCCTGAGGCTGGGCGGGTGGAAGGGGCTTACCCCTTCCCAGGCCTTCTCGTAGCCGTCCGGGTTGAGCGAGGGGAGCAGGTGGATGCGGGTGCCTTCGACCAGGTGCACGATGCGCCGCGTTTCCGCCAGGTACTCCTGGCACAGGAACTGAAGCAGCAGGAGCAGCAGCTCCCGGCCCAGCACCTCGTTGCCGTGCGCCCCCGCAATGTAGTGGAACTCAGGCTCACCTTATGGACACAAGGGACAAGGCGGGGGCTTCACTGCTCCAGCCCCATCCCGCGCAGGACAGGGAGTCTCTGGGCACTGGCAAACCGCCACCTGAGCTTGGCCGTCCCATCACTCAGTGCGTGGGTTCTCATCCCAAATTAGCAAGCAAAGAAACAGGAAAATCTTAGAATGGATCTGCTGCAGGGTGATGGGCTTATGGAAGAGAGACAGAGCATGTGGTGTGTTAAAGCCAGGCGTGCACCCGCCCTTGGGAGAGGCTCAGGCTTGATTTGAACCATGCTGGATACACGGGCATTGATCCGCCACACCACACAGGGTCTACGAGCCCTGCAGGGGTGAGCACAGAGCCAGGAGGAAGCCCAGGAGGCACCTGGTAAGGCCCCAAACACCAAGAAGAGAAAAGAAGAAAAGAAATGAAGTTTGTGTGGCATCGACCAGGGCATAAAGAGAGAAGGAGACAGCGACAGCAGCTCTGAGGGGCCGCTCTCAAAGCTCAGGTGTCTCGGCACTGAGCCGGGGCCGCGTCTCTGGAGACACAGTCTGACTAAGGAAAAGGCTGACGCAGGAAATGTCTGGAAACAGCCCTGACATGTGGAATGCAGCAGACGCCTCCAGTGGGAGCCATTATGGGCAGGGAGTCCAGAACATTCTCCCAGACCAGGGCTCTCTCTGGACTTCTCCAGCCCTTCTCCTTTGGCTACAGGTGAAAATCATTCTGCTTAAATGCAGCCTTTAAAGGTGTGCGGCCTGAATCTGCACCCTGAGAGAGCAGGTGAGGGTGACTCATGAGGTTTCAGGAACATTCCGTGCCTCCCACCTGTTGCAGTACACTGCTGCCCAGAGCCTCTGCATCTGGCCTGGAGTTGCCTCCTGCAGGTCACTTTGTAGATAGGAGGAGGACAGTTTGAATGTGGCAGCTCATCTGACCATGTATTCTATACTGGCTGGTATAAATATTCTCTCATGCTGCCACAATCATCGTGGGACTAGCTAGATCTTACTGGCATATTTGCCTGGCCACGTTGGATCTCTAAGTAATTAGACCAGAGAGAAAGGCTGTTTGCCTCTAAGCAAGCAAGCATGGCTCGCTGATAACTCAAAGGCAGATAATATACAGAACAACCATGAAGTAATGATGAGACTCTTGTGAAGGCTTGGAGAAATAAATAACTGGCAATAGAATATTCTTTGGTACAGATGCATGCCTTTGTATTCTGAGATACAGTTCATCCCAGAAGTCTCTCCTCCACTTTACCCTGCAAGGCAGATCTTGGCCAGGCAACATTAACATTCAAAGGGCCTAGGTGAGGTCCTGGGAAAAATTACCTGAGGACATTTGACTCTAATGGCTTTCCTTTGAGTGGGAGGTCTGGGCTACAGGGTTATAAAACTAGCCTGCTTCCTTTTTCTCTTCCTCTTTTTTCCCCCCTTTCTGCTGGCGCTCCCCCTTCTTGCCTCTTTGCTGTCTCCTTTCTGTGGGGCCTTAACACATGGTGGCAGCCATCTTGGCCTACACATAGCAGCGGCCCAGCCGGGAACACTAAGTTCGGGTTTTTCCTATTGCTGATTTGTATGCCAGAACCTGTGTTAAGTAAAGCATTTTGAAACTTTGCCAATTCTTATGTCTTTCTCCATCCACAGGCCGCCGATCCCCTGGGGCAGAAGGGGAAATCTGACCCTGCTCCTGGATTTTGTGTGGAGCACCCAGTGTTTCCTCGCACCACCCACTCTGTCCAGGATGGAGCATGAGGGGAGGGTCACCCACCGACTTCGTGCTCGCCGGGGTGGTCAGAGATCTCCACAGCGTACAGCTTCAGGCCCTGGTGGCTCTTGCCAATGTTGTAAATCCTGGTGATATTGGGACACATTTCATTCACCGCCTTCATCAGCTAGGAAGAGAAGGAGCAAAGGGTGCGAGCAGGCAGTCAGAGGGTTCTACACCGCGAGAGAACACCTGCTGCTGCCAGGCTCACCTCAAGGGCAGTCCCTCTGCCTGTACCCGCTCCTCTGCCCAGTGGTCCATGTCCCAACAACACTCCCTGCTGTGGTATTTCTCACCCCCCATCCCTGGCCATGGTTATCACCTCCTTCCACTGTAGTATCACCTCTCCTGATTGTGGTATCACCTCCTTCAACTATAGTATCATCTCTCCTGGCTGTGGTTATCACCTTCTTCCACTGTGGTATCACCTCCCTGGCTGTGGTTATCACCTCCTTCCACTATGGCATCACCTCCCCTGGCTGTGGTTATCACCTCCTTCCACTGTAGTATTACCTCCCCTGGTTGTGGTTATCACCTCCTTCCACTGTGCTATCACCTCCCCTGGTTGTGGTTCTCACCTCCCAGGATTTACTGTTTTGTTTTGTTCCTTCTCTAGACTGAAGATCCTCTCAAGGACAGATTCTCTCCCTGAGGCCCCGAGGCCCCCCACTGCTTAAGCAGCCCCTTTCCTCTCTCCAGCACAGGCCTCTGGGGATACTCGTTATGAAGGTCTCTGCAATGGGGTCCCCACAGTAACAGGAAGAAGCTCTCTGCAGGGTCCTGAGGGCTGGGGAATCTGTTGTGTCTTCCCAGACAGGCATCCATGAGTGACCCCAGGAATAAAACCCCCTTCTCCTCCCTACAGCAGGGTAAGGACCAGTGTGTTCTTCACGGCCTTACAGCATGTGAGCTATAGGTGTGTCTTCACCCCAAGGGAGATGCAAAAGGCTTACTGACGCCCAGAGTCTAAGTTTTCATGAACTGTGGCTCCAAGGTCAGCCTCAGTGGACAAAAGCTTATTCCTGAGTATTTCATACAGCGACTGGGGAGATTAGGAGAAATATCAAGGGCCAGAGTGACAGTACAGCGGGTAGGGCACTTGCTTCCATCCCCAGCACTCATAAGGCCCCCTGAGCCTGCCAGGAGTGATTCCTTAGCACCGTGCCAGGAGTCATCCCTGAGCACAGAGCTTGAGTGATCCCTGAGCACTGTGCCAGGAGTCATCCCTGAGCACAGAGCTGGGAGTGATCCCTAAGCACCGTACCAGGAGTCAGCCCTGAGCACACAGCTTGGAGTGATCCCCGAGCACTGTGCCAGGAGTCAGCACTGTGCCAGGAGTCAGCCCTGATCACCACCAAGTGTGGCCCAAACTCTTCTTTGTGCCCCCACAAAAAGAGAAAAAGTATCTACAGGGCACAGAGATGGTGCTGGCGTGGTTTCAGAGTGAAGCCGGGCTTGTGCACCTGGGCCTTGTTGGACCCGGTTCCCCGTAGGAGACTCGCCTCTAGCTCAGCCACATCCTCTTCTGGAGGACACGCACAGATGTCACTCTAGAAAGTCGTGTGGACTCTCACCTCTTTTATTCAATATAGTACTGGAAGTACTTGCCATAGCAATCAGAGAAGAAAAAGGACATCAAGGGCATCCAGATAGGCAAGGAAGAAGTCAAGCTATCATTATTTGCAGATGATATGATATTATACCTAGAGAACCCTAAACTCTACCAAAAAACTCCTAGAAACAATAGACTCATATAGTAGTGTGGCAGGATACAAAATCAACACCCAAAAGTCAGTGGCTTTCCTATATACAAATAACGAAAGAGAAGAAAGGGATATTAAGGAAACTATTCCATTCACAATTTTGCCACAGAAAATCAAATACCTAGGAATCAACTTACCCAAGTATGTAAAGGACCTGTACAAAGAAAACTACAAGACACTGCTCCAAGAGATAAAAGAGGACACAAGGAAATGGAAACACATTCCCTGTTCATGGATGGGGAGAATTAACATTGTCAAAATGGTAATACTCCCTAGAGCTCTATACAGATTCAATGCAGTCCCTATGAGGATACCGATGACATTCTTCAAAGAAATTGACCAAACGCTCCTGAAATTTGTATGGAACAATAAACCCCAAGGATAGCTAAAGCAATCCTCAGGAAAAAAGAAGATGGGAGGCATCACCTTTCCCAACTTCAAACTGTACTACAAGGCAGTAGTAATTAAAACAGCATGGTATTGGAATAAAAACAGACCTGTGGACCTATGGAATAGAATTGAGTATCCTGACACCCAACCTCAAACACATGATCATTTAATCTTTGATAAAGGTGCAATGAGTCTAAAATGGAGTAAGGAAAGCCTCTTCAACAAGTGGTGTTGGGAAAACTGGGCAGTGACATGTAAAAAAATGAATTTGGACCTGTGTCTAACACCATGCACAAAAATCAGATCAAAATGGATTAGAGATCTCAATATCAGACTTGAATCCATAAAGTACATTGAAGAAAATATAGGAAAAACCCTCCACGACATTGAAGTTAAAGGCATCTTCAAAGGTGAAACATCACTAACAAAGCAACTAGAAGAAAGGATAAACATATGGGACTACATGAAACTAAAAAGCTTCTGCATCTCAAAAGAAACAGTGACTAAGATACAAAAAGCAGTCCACAGAATGGGAAAGAATATTCACCCAATACCCGTCTGATCAGGGGTTAATATCCAGGATATATCAGGCACTGGTAGAACTTTACAAGAAGAAAACAAACAACCCCATCAAAAAATGGGGAGAAGAAATGAACAGAAACTTCAGCAAGGAAGAAAATCGAATGGCCAAAAAACATATGAAAAAATGCTCATCATCACTAATCATCAGAGAGATGCAAATCAAAACAACAATGAGATACCACTTTACACCACAGAGACTGGCACATATTCAAAAGAGCAAGAACAACAAGTGCTGGCGTGGATGTGGGGAAAAGGGGACACTCATCCATTGTTGGTGGGAATGCCGGCTGGTACAGCCTTTCTGGAAAACAATATGGACTTTCCTCCAAAGACTAGAAATTGAACTCCCATTTGACCCAGCCATACCACTCCTGGGAATCTACTCTGAGAAACCAAAAATAAGCAGCGGAAACACCATCCCTACTTTTATGTTCATAGCAGCATTATTCACAATAGCCAGAATCTGGAAGCAACCAGAGTGCCCGAAAATCGATGACTGGATAAAGAAGCTTTTGTACATCTACACAATGGAATACTATGCAGCTGTTAGGAAAAATGAAGTTATAAAATTTGCCTATAAATGGATGGACATGGAGAAGATTATGTTGAGTGAAATTAGCCAGAAGGAGAGAGACAGATACAGAATGACTGCATTTATTTGCATGGCATAAATATATATGTACATATTATGATACCAATATCCAAGGTCAAGTGAAACATATATCAGGAGGTCTTGTCAAAGGTGGAAATTATCCCAAACGTGTGGGAGTCAGAGGTTAGGTAAGACAGAAAATGGAACAGGGTGCTAATAATTGTCGAGGGTACTAATGCCAACCTAGAACTGAGCATTAAATAGAGGCAAAAGGATACACATGACAACCTTTTAATGTATGTTCTGTAATCCATAGTCTGGAAGGGAAGGAAAAGAGAAAGAGAGAGAAAGGGAAAGAAATAAAGAACCTGCCATGGAGGTGGGCTGGGGAGGGGGGAGGGAACCGGGGATGTTGGTGGTGGGAGATGGGCACTGGTGGAGGGACGGGTGCTGGAACACTATGACCAAAACCCAAACATGAACTTTTTAATTGTATATCTTTTTATTTGTATATCTCACGGTGGTATAATAAAATACTTTAAAAAAAAAGCTAATAAGTCAGACTTAAGTTTTACTGTAATCCTTTTTGTATGAACTTACAAATAAAGTATAAAGCAGTTAAAAAAAAGTCATGTGGAGCAGTTGGTGGAAGGAGTGTCTGTGTCCAAGCAGGCCACCACATGCGCCTGCTGCCTGTCCAGAGTGGCCTGTGCCCCAGGGACCCACTCCGGTGTGGCCACTGGCAAAGGGCTGAGAGAACTTGGAGGCAGCCACTTACCAGAACATTCTACAGCCGCAAGTGCAGCCCTGAAGACAGAGAAAGCGGCTGAAGAGCATCAGCACCGGCTCTGGGGAAACGGGCGAAGCCACCCAGTGGCCGATGGAATTCGCATGAATTCTGTGAACTCAATTACCAGAGCGGAAAGGGGAGATAAAAAAACCTCCAGTGCTTAAAGGATTAAACTCCAGGCTTGGGGCTGCTTTGGAGCTTACAATAATGCCACTAGATCACTAGACATCCCGTTGTTCATTGATTTGCTCCAGTGGGCACCAGTAACATTTCCATTTGACCCTATCACGTGCCAGTGTAGCCCAATGGCATCTGGTTGCTTCAGGAATACAAAGAGCCTCAAACCGTTCGTTCAGGGTCTTGACGAAGAAGTCTAACCATCTTGTAGGTGGGCGGCCACGTGATCTTTTGACATCCCGTGGGATCCAGTCGGTAACGGCTCTAGTCCAGCGGTCATCTCCAAATTGCATTACATGTCCAACCCATCTGATTTTCGATGCCTTGGCAAATGAGACAGCGTCCCTGACTGGAACAGCGACAGAGGTCGGAACTCCGGATTCCTTCTCTCACTTGAGTGAGGCATGATATTCCAAGCATAGCTCTTTCGATTCCTCTCTGGGAGACCCAAATAGCATTCTCATCCTTCTTTCATAGGGCCCAGGTCTCTGAGGCATATGTTAATGCAGGGAGAATGGTGGATTCAAAGAAATGTACCCGGAGCTGGAGGTTCTTTGTCTTTTTCGCTATTTCTTTGATGCTTTTGAAGGCATTCCATGCCGCTCTCTTCCTCCTGAGCAGCTCAGGTTTTAGGTCATTCATCATGTTGACTTCTCAACCTAGGTACACATAACTGCTGCATTCAGAGATGTTTGTTCCATTGAGAGTGAATGGGGCCTCTGGAACTAGTTCCAATAATGTAGTTTGCAGAATTACAAAAAATGTTTTAAAGGAGGGACAAAAAAACTTCTTCACCATCTTTACTCATTTTGTCTGAGAAGCAGACACTGTCTCTAGTACAAGGGAAAAGGGATAGCAGGAGGAGGGGGACAGTGAGGAGGAAGGAAAGGACGGGGAGGAGGGAGAAGATCAGGCAGGAGGGGAAGTTAGAACAGGAAGAGGGAAAGGGTAGGGAGGACGGGGAGAGGCTGAGGAGGAAGGAAAGGGTAAGGAGGAGGAAGCAGAGGATGGGGAAGAAGGAGAGGGTGGGAAGGAGGAATCACCTTGGTGCAGAATAGAAATAAGAAGGACCTTATGGGTACCATCTAGATTGCATGAAGCCCATGAAATTATGTTTCTTCCTATGAATATACATCCATTAACATGTATTTCTTTATGCCAGCCCTCTCTCTTTCTCCAGTGTTTTTTGACATAAGAGATAATCTTGGAGGAAAGGACTAAGCCCCAGCATAATCATCTGTTTAGACCTGAAACGGTGTGGCCCCACCCTACATCTACACCTAAAAGTTGATCTTTGTTGATGCTACCCTTCCTAAGAAAGAATTATGGCTTTGGGGCATATATAAGGGGACTGACTTCAGGTAGAATCATCCACTTTGGTGGGAGAGCTGGGCCTGAGTGCATTGTCAGAATTCTAACCAATAGCTAGAGGTCTGGGGAATCACATTATCTTAGATTGTAGTAGCAGACCTTGTTCTATTATTGATTTATTAAAATCATTTTGGAACTGCACTGGACTCGCGAGTTTCATTCATTCTCCGCTGGCCTCGAAGGTAGAAGGGAACTCGGTTCCTGATATTGTTGGGGACCTCAGCGGCTCCCCAACACCCCATTTCATGTCTGAGCTCCAAATGCCCTGAGACCGCCTCAAGCCAAGCATGGCCGCCCCACACTGTGGAGTGGGAAGGGACAGGAGGGACCAATGGACAGAGTCAAAAAAACAGCCAAGGACACAGATTAGCAGAGACGAGTCACAGACCTCAGGTCCAGAGCCGTGACTCGACTTCCACAGAGTGAGCGGCTCCTGCGCTATCCCACGGCAGAGAGTGTGCTGTCCTGGCAGGCGCCAGTGTATCTCCAGGTGTGTGGAGGAAACTGGCAGCACTCTCTTGGCAGGACCTCAGGAGCTCTCCCGCCCGTGTACCATGGACAGCTGCCTTCCTTGGTACCCCTGGACCCTTGCTTGCTCCATACCAGCCACCCTTGGGGACTCCTTGCTCTGGAAGCACATTTCTGAGCATGTGCCTTGGTTCCGTCATTTCTGATTCTTTTCTATTTAGGTGGACATGTTTGCTAACACACCCCTGAAACTTCTAGCCCAATGCTGGGGTACACACGGGAGAGAGCCCCACAGATGATGCCCTGAGCAGAGGGAAAGACCCCTCCCTGAGCGTGTGCTCACATACATGACCCACCACTGCCCTCCGCTCCCGTCTGTAGAGTTGCTGACCCCTCCTGAGCATATGCTCATAGACGTGACCCACCACTGCCCTCTGCTCCCCTTTCAAGAGCTGGGAGGTACTTGGCATCTGTCATCAAGACTGAGGAGGAAGAACTTGTTGGGAGGTTGTTTTTTTTTCCTTTGTCCACATGATGCCGCCACACAGCGCTGGGAATTGTTGAACCGCCCACCAGGCTAGGATAGGTGCAGGAGGGACTTTTAAAGATGCGTCTTGACTTGGCTAGAGGCAGGGTTCAGGCAAAAGCACTTGCCAACATGAAGAGATGGGAGCTAAAGTCAGAGCTCAGGGGAGAGCAGTCGTGTCCCCTAGGGATGATGAATGTCCCTGCCCTTCTCGGTGGCTACAACAACTGACAGCAAAGCAGAGGGTGTCAGGAAAGGAATGAGCGCAGCTTTGATGCCACTGTTTGTCTGCCTCTGAGGTGACTGTGTCCCCCGCCCGCTCCGGCACTCCATGCACAGTGATCCTCAAGCAGGAAGTCAGAGAAGTGGGTTCAAACTCAGTCACAGTCACGGATGAGGGCGCCAAGTCCTGCCAAGACCTTCTCCCCCTTGAGACTACAACTAGCCGAGCAGCCTCAGCAACAGGGAGAGCCCCCAACCCTCACCCTAGTTGCTGAAGAACAGGAATGGAGCCCCCCCAAACCCCGTCTGTCTGGGCACAGGGAACAACACTCCCCGGACAGGTCGGCATCTTTTTTTTTAAGTTTAGATCATTTTTATTGAGGCGCCTGGATTTACAATACTGTTAATCATAATTTTTTCAGCATGCATCATTGTCACATGATGCCCACCACTGGAGCCCATTATTTCCCGCCATTGGTGCCCACAGAGCCACCACATACCCCAGCCCCAACATGTAGGCTCAGTTTTATAGACAGAATCTTCAATTCTGATGACTTTGGTCATTTGTTGCTCCTTTACTGTATTTCGTTTTCCCTCACATATGTGACACATCGGTCTTTCTTTCTTTCTTTCTTTCTTTCTTTCTTTCTTTCTTTCTTTCTTTCTTTCTTTCTTTCTTTCTTTTCTTTCTTTCTTTCTTTCTTTCTTTCTTCTTTCTTTTCTTTCTTTCTTTCTTTCTTTCTTTCTTTCTTTCTTTCTTTCTTTCTTTCTTTCTTTCTTTCTTTCTTTCTTTCTTTCTTTCTCTCTCTCTCTCTCTCTCTCTTTTTCTTTCTTTTCTTTCTTTCTTTCTTTTCTTTTCTTTCTTTCTTTTTCTCTCTCTCTTTCTTTCTTTCTCTCTTTCTTTCTTTTCTTTTTTCCTCTTCCTTTTAATTTTTCTTATGGTTCATTTATTTATTTTTATTTAATCATTGAGAGATACAGTTACAAAGCTGTCATGATCGGGTTTAGTTCTACACTGTCCCAACACCCATCCTTCTATAGCGCACATTTCTCACCACCAATGTTCCCAGTTTCCCTCCCACCACCCACTTTTGGGACACGCCTCCCACCCAGAGCCATCCCTTTCTACCATACTGGCCCCTTGTCTATTTCAACTGCCTTCTCCCCAGCACCTGAGGCAGGCTTACAACCATGGATCAACCCTCCCGGCTCATGTTTCTGTTGTCCTGGGGCATTAGGTTCATACCATGTTTTTTCCATATCCCACAAATGAGTGCCGCCATCCTACATCTGGTGAGTCTGCATCTTACCTGGCGCATTTCCTTATAGCTGTGGTGCTTGAAGTCCAGGTCATCAGTGGTGGTCATTTCATTCCGTCGGTGATAATAGTTATTAGGATCTGGAGACAGGAAAATACCCGTGAGTCACTTCACATCTCTCAGACTAACGGCCGCTTGGTGAAGGTCTCTGATTCATGTGGAGGCACAGTCCAAGCTCCAGCTCCTCCTATTCACATAGATGCAGGTGAGCCAACTTTCCGAAGCATCGGTGACATCTGACTAAGTGTTGGAAAACAGGCGTCAAGAGCCAGGATGCCTGGGCTCAAGTGGCTATTCTGTGCAGTGAGACCCTGGAGAAGCTGTGGAACCACCTCAGACATTTCACCGCTCCCTGGGAAAAGGTTACCATACTTGTTGATAGACTCAATATTTGATGGGATAATTAATGTTTTATACAAACTATTAGCACTACTAAGTGGATAGAAAGAAGATTGGTTGGCAAATAGATATGATAATGGACAGACGGGTGATGGTGCTTGGATGATGGTGCTTGGATGGAGAGAGGAAGGGATGGATGTCTGGATGGGCAGGTGGATGGATGAATGCATGGATGGATGGATGGATGGATGGATGGATGGATGGATGGATGGATGGATGGATGGATGGGTGGGTGGGTGGGTGGGTGGGTGGGTGTGGATGGATGGATGGATGGATGGATGGATGGATGGATGGATGGATGGAAGGAAGGAAGGATGGATGGATGGATGGATGGATGGATGGATGGATGGATGGATGGATGGATGGATGGATGGATGGATGGATGGATGGATGGATGGATGGGTGGGTGGGTGGGTGGGTGGGTGGGTGGGTGGGTGGGTGGGTGGGTGGGTGGATGGATGGATGGATGGATGGATGGATGGATGGATGGAAGGAAGGAAGGAAGGATGGATGGATGGATGGATGGATGGATGGATGGATGGATGGATGGATGGATGGATGGATGGATGGATGGATGGATGGATGGATGGATGGATGGATGGATGGATGGATGAAGGATGGGTGGGTGGGTGAGTATGGATAGATGGGTGGGTAGATAGATGGGTGAGTGATTAATGGATGGATGGGTGGACAGATGAATGGGTGGGTGAGTGGTTGATGGATGCTGAATACATGATGGATATCATGATGGATATGCATGGATAGTATAGGTGTGTGATGGACAGGGTTTGGTAACTATGCAGAACTCAGAAACTTCATCCAACCTAACAGAAGTTCTATTCTAAGTATCTTTTCTCCCATCCTAGAGACAGACCTCACACACTAAGTCCAGCATCCATCATGGCAGGCTCAGTCAATCAGAATACAGCACTCCCTGGCCATTCCTACTGACTGGCCCAGACAGAAGAGAAAGCAAAGTCCTTTCAAACTATGTTCCTTCTCTTTCCTCCTAAAAAGCAGGACTCGGTGGAGTTAGAAAAAAAAATGGAAAACTAGTCTGATGCTTTCAGATTGGGGTGTGACAATGCTCCCGGGGAAAGCTGCCCGATTGCATCCTGATGGCTCTGAGGGACAACGTGAACCGTGAAACTCTCGTGCTGATGAGGAGCAAGTCCCTGGCTGGTCAGAACCGGCCAGTAGAGACTGGGCAGTAGAGTCCAGTTCAACCTCTAGTCACCACGGTCTCCAGCATTAGACCAAGCTACACCCCTGGGGCCTTTCTCCACCATCTCCCTGCACTTTCATGAATGTTTTTGTGTGTCCTTCATAGCACAAATGTTCATCATTCTCCCTGTGAATATGTCTCAGTTTTCTGGAAAGCGACTAGATTATGCACAAACGGCTGCACCCCTTTACCTCTGTAGAGCATAAAACAAGACCCTCTCCCTCTTTCAGAAGTGGTTCTCCAGCCCGTACCTGGGGAGGCGTCCTTCCAACCTGAAGGTCTTTCACTGCCAGTAAAACGCCTCTGGCCTAGCCAGCTGCTGTGCATTGACAGATGCAGAGGGCCAACGGTCTTGACACGGGCAGACAGACAGGAAGGGCGCCCATGGCAATGCTGTTCCTAAGGAGTAGTGAAACCACCTAGCCCTAAAGCCAGCAGGACGTGAGCACAGGAACAAGGATGTGGTAAGACCTTTACCTGGGGCTAGCCCAGACCAGAGAAGGCTGGATCCACCCTCCAAGAGAAGATATATCAGGAACAAGTCAAGAAAGGAGTTTTCAAAGACTACCCCCCCAACTCTACGCCCACCCCCCACAGAACCACCCTAACAATGAACTCTTAGGTAGAACTCTACCTGGAGTGGCTTGGGATCACTGTATCACTGTATCACTGTCTTCCCGTTCATCATCAATTTGCTTGAGCGGGCACCAGTAACATCTCCATATGTCCTGTCTCATGCAAGTAGAGCCCAAGGGCACCTGCTTGCTCCAGGAACATAAAGAGCCTGTTCTTTATGTTTTTAAAGAACATAAAAACCATTCCATCAAGTCATGGGAATGAGGTCTATAATTGTTGCTGGTATCTGGCATATCAAATACGACACGGGTAGCTTGCCAGGCTCTGCCGTGCAGGTCACATACTCTTGTAGTCATCTCTAAATCCAGCATTTATTGATGAACCGCTTGCGGCCGCTTGCGGCCGCGTGAGCCAGGCTATGATAGGCTGGTCTGCTGGGTGGAGTTCTGACGAGGGGAAAGTCCAGATGTGGAAAATGGAGGTCCTCATAGAGTAGGGGGTCGTCTGGCTTGTTGTGAGGCTCTGCTGGGGTGGTGGGCCAGGCCTAGAACCTGCCATCCCTCCCGGGCGCCTCATGAGCAGCTGGGCACAGTGAGAGCCAGTAGCAGCTCTGCCCCATGTTTGTCTTGGGATAAAAACGTATAAAAGCCACCTTGAACAAAGGAAGCGCACATCTGCTGCCCGAGACCGTGTGGCAGAGCACATGTCCACATCTCCCCTCCTGAGACATGTCTCCTCTCTCTATCCCTCTCTCTCTCACTCTCTCTCTTCTCTCTCTCCTCTTTCTCCTCTCTGTCTCTTTCTCTCTCACTCTCTCCTCTCTCTTTTTCTTCTCTCTCTCCTCTCTCTCTCATCTGTTTTTACTTCACAGCTCATCTACTCCTGAACTCCTTTTCTGAGAGGCAGAGACAAGAACCTGCAAGGCCTGGGTAAGGTTCAGCCCTCCCAGCAGGCCCTGGGGGGGTGGGGGGGCGCAGAGGTGGACTGGGAGAAAGTGAGAAAATGACAGTCTTAGCCACTAAAGCGGCAGAGAACAAGACAGAGGGGAGCGACATTGTGTCCAGGAAAGCAGCAAAAGCAATTGGGGGGGTGGGTGGGGGTCAAATCTCCCTCACCCCATTATGTTACAAGCACTTTCTGCCAGTGCCTGGGGCTGAGCACGCCCCCTGCATTTGCAAACTGCTATTTTCTAAGCCCAGTTAGAGCCTCCCCCTCAGTCCTTTCAGACTAATCTGCCCACTTGCTCCTTTCTGAGAGCAATTCAACACCCGCAAGCCCCAGGGGGCTCTTTCCTAAGGCCGGCAAAGTTCCCTTTGTCTTGAAACATAAATCAGACCTTCAAGGATTGGAAACGCCTCAGAGCTCAGTAGAGACACAAAGAAGCTCAGTCTGGTTCATTCCTGAGACCAATCGATTTGCTGAAGGAGACGGGTAGGCCCAGGTCAGGCTCCAGGCCGGATTCCCACAGGCAGCGTGCTCTGGAGGGCTCAGGTTTACCTGGGAACCTCAACCTCAGGCACCCTCCCACAGGGAGCCAGGACACCCCACCCGAATCCCAGGCCCATCGCCCTGGAGCACAGAAGAATCCCTTAACCCTGTGGAAGCCCACTCCAGGTGGTTCAGAGGGTCGCCCCCGCCCCCACCACTCTGGGTGTCCACTCTCCAGTCCCCCATTCTGAATGTCCCTCTGCCACTGTGTCCCCCATTCTCCAATCAGAGTGTCTCCCTCTGTCCACACTGAGTGTCCCTCCTGTCCCCACTCTGGGTGTCTCCCGCTGTCCACTCTGAGTGTCCCTTCCGTCCCCACTCTGGGTGTCTCCCGCTTTCCACTCTGAGTGTCCCGTGTCCTCCACTCTGTCTTCCGCCGTCCGCTCTGAGTGTCCCGTGTCCTCCACTCTGGGTGTCTCCTGCTGAGTGTCTCGTGTCCCCCACTCTGAGTGTCTCCCGCTGTCTACTCTGGAGTGTCCTGTGTCCTCTACTCTGAGTGTCCTGTTCCTCCACTCTGAGTGTCTCCCGCTGTCCACTCTGGAGTGTCCCATGTCCTCCACTCTGAGTGTCTCCCGCTGTCCACTCTGAGTGTCCCATGTCCTCCACTCTGAGTGTCTCCCGCTGTCCACTCTGAGTGTCCCGTGTCCTCTACTCTGTCTCCCACTGTCCACACTGAGTGTCCCTCCTGTCCCCACTGAGTGTCTCCTGCTGTCCACTCTGAGTGTCCCGTGTCCTCCACTGGAGTGTCTCCCGCTGTCCACTCTGACTGTCCCTACCATCCCCACTCTGGGTGTCCCCCACCATCCCTGTGGCCGCCCCCAGGGACTCACCGGGCAGGGGGCAGCCCAGCACCTCCAGCCGCAGGCAGATGCCCCCTGCTCAAACCAGGATTGCGGGTTGATGCGGATGTAACGGGCCACCATGGGCGCGGGCAGCTCGTTGAGGACGGGGGGTCTCCTTCTCGCTGTTCCCCTCAAATATCTATGCAGGAGAGAAACTCTCTGGACCGGGAAGAGGCTCCAGGCGTGCAGGAGACCCAGGCTCGATCCCGCTAGGCCCTAACACCCCACAGCCACTCCAACACCCCACAGCAGGGCCGAGGAAGGCCCACAGCAGCCCTGGGCCCATAACTGTTAGGGGTCACCGTCCCCCAGAAAGGAGCCGCTTCAGAGCCACCTTATCAAGGGATCAGAGTGTCCACTTGGGTCCCCCTGACCCACATGTGTGCAGGGCACAGGAATAGGTGGGGAAAGAGGCGTGACCGGACACCTCGCCAAGGGGCGGCTGTGGGGGTCCTACATCCCTGGGCCAGGAAGTGTCATGCCCGTGAAGGAAGCGTCATGCCCGTGAAGGAAGCGTCATGCCCATGAAGGAAGCATCATGTCCCTAAAGGAAGTGTCACGTCCCCTGAAGGAAGCAGCAAATACCGTGAAGGAAGCGCCATGCCCGTGAAGGAAGTGTCATGTCCCTAAAGGAAATGTCATGCCCCTGAAGGAAGCGTCATGCCCTGTGAAGGAAGCGTCATGTCCCTAAAGGAAGTGTCATGTCCCGTGAAGGAAGCAGCATGTTCCTAAAGGAAGTGTCACGTCCCCTGAAGGAAGCAGCATGTTCCCGTGAAGGAAGCAGCATGCCAGTGAAGTTCACACTAGCCTACGGGAGAGTCATGAGGGGTTCCAGGCCAGGAGTAGAGCGGGGGTGAGCCTCAACCTCAGGGGGCTGGGATGGCACAGAAAGGCCCCAGGCAGAGCCCACAGGGCAAATCCACATGCAGACCCACTGGGCAGCACAGCCCGCAAGACAGACCCCTTGGGGCACACCCCCATACAGACTCCATCACACGTACCCCACATGTGGAACCCACTGGCCACACCCCTTGTGGGCCCACCGCCCTTGCAGCTCCACTAGGCAAGCCCCATATGGGTCCCCCAGACCCCAGAGCCCCCGGACAGAACCCCTGGTCACTAGGGGCACTCACCATGTCCCCGGAGCCATTCCTGACGGTGACCCATGTGTGGCTGTCGTTGCTCACCAGGACCTTATAGGAGGTCACCCAGTCACTCCTAGGGAAGAGATGTCATTGGGGTCCCATGCTTCAGAAAGGGGGACACGGGCAGAGCAGGTGGCAGAGGTCCACTCCCTGCCTGCCCTGGCCTCCACCTACAGACATTGTCAGAACTCAGCAGATGGGGGCACCTTGAGCCCCGGTTCTGGGCCAGGCCCCCCACCCCAGAGACAAGCCCCCACCAGCACTGAAGGCCACCACACACATGGAGAGACACACCTGTCCACCATGTGCAGCTGAGGGCAGGGCCAGACCATGTCCCAGCCAGATCCCCAAGTCAGAACAGGGGGAGAGAGGTTCGCTCCCAATCCCACAAAGAACAGTTGGGGTGCGGGGCCACACTCAGTTCCCACCTTGGCTGCCATCCCTGTCCCAGTCACTGCAGTGACCGCTGGGTCGCACCCTCCTGAGCAGAACCAGCAGAGACTGCCAGGGCGCGGCAACGAGCAAACCCATAACCTTCGCGGTTTCCTGCCTTGTTTCTTTAACAGTGACGTTTGTTATAAAATTGTTTAACAGCTGAGGAGAGTCAACCCGGAGCAGCGCCGTCTTTCATGAATTTCAGAATGTCAGAACGAAGCAGCGACTCAGGCATCCCTTAGAACATTCCACCCTCCAAGACACTGGGAATCCTGGCCCCAGGGGAGACGTGTGGGGGCCCAGGTCGCAGACAGGCCCCAGTAAGGGCTGAGTTTCTGGCAGGACTGAAGGCTCTGGGAAGCCTGCGGAGAAAGACCAGCTGGTTCTATTCACTCAGGCTCCCTGAGTCACTTGTTATGGAAATTATTTCCGGAGGCGGTACACAGCACAAAGCCTCACCTGGAACCTTCTCCCCCAGTCTTGTCTTTATCCTTATCTGAATCCCCCAAGAGCCATAGGGAGGTCTGAGGGCTGGAGCCTGCTGTATTTGGAGCAAACAGCATCTGGATGTTTCTCTCTTTCCTAACCCTGTAAAAAGACCCGACTCCACTCTTGGTGTGGGGCGTGGCCCACCTACATTACTGAGACTTCTCTGCATCAAACAAGACCAGGCGCTAAGCTCTGGAGTCACCGCAGGACCCCAGGAACCTGTGTGATGCGTACCTCAGGGGCCCCCTTGTAAGTGGTCCAGACATGCTCTTTTTGTTGGTAACTTTCCTCCTGTGTGATGCCTACCTCAGCGCCTTCCCCTGTAAGTGGTCCAGCTGTGCTTTTTGTCGGTATTTAGCTTCTTGTGTGATGGTACCTCAGGGGGCTCCTGCAAGTGGACCAGCCATGCTCATTTTGTTGATATTTTGCTGCAGATTAAGGAAGTGACTTTATTCCAAGAAAAAGAGGAGCTTCTTGCTTTCTTCCTTTTGGGG
Source organism: Cryptotis parvus (assembly GCA_021461705.1). NCBI lineage: Eukaryota > Metazoa > Chordata > Mammalia > Eulipotyphla > Soricidae > Cryptotis > Cryptotis parvus. Next base: position 56,457 of record JAJIBD010003415.1, on the reverse strand, counting down.
AGTGGCGGTGGTGTGTGGAGCCACAAGCCCCCCTCATCACTGCTTGGGGGGCTGCCAGGGTACATCTAGTGATGGGGCTGGGACACTTGAGGTCTCAGGGATCTAACAGGGCCTGTGGGTGCAAGGTATGTGCTCCAGGCCTCCCTGCTCTCTCGCTGGTCCAGACTTTCAAACACAAACTTCGTCACCGTCTCTCCAATACCTCTTCTGTGTCTGTTGATGCAATCCTGTGACTTCTCTGGCTGAGTTTTATGTATGTGGTTACAGTTGTGGCTAAATCACATCGATCTTCCTGGAATAAACTCTACTGGGGGATACGCCTTTATAAACATTGTTTAGTTCAATTATAGACCTCATTCCAGAATGGTTTGAGGCTCTTTATGTTCCTGGAGCAAGCAGATGCCCTTGGGCTCTACTAGCATGAGACAGGACATATGGAGATGTTACTGGGGCCCGCTCGAGCAAATCGATGATGAACGGGAAGACAGTGATATAGTTTAGTTCACTTGGTAAGATGCAGGTTGGGCTTGTTGAGGCTGTGCTGAGGAAATAGAATTTTCTGCACATTTGCTTTCTGAAACATCTCCTTTCTAGATGATGGCACTCAAGCTATGCCAAATCGTTGTTTTACATTCCCTGGGTTAAAAAAGAAAAAGGACTTATATGTTTGGAGAAGGTCAAACTTTATGAAGAGTTTCTTTGTGGACAACTTTTGATAATAGGTTTCTAGTAAATGTTGGGCTACTTGGATTTTCTGTTGCTTCTTTTGTCAATCTTAGTAACATATTTCTTAAGTATTCCAGCTGCTTTCTGTCAATTTTGTCATTATTTGGTTTTTGGATGTGCTCAGGGCTTCTTCTTGGTTCTGTGCTCAGGAATCAACCCTAGCGTTTCTCAGGGCCCTGGGTTTGAATCAGGGTCAGGTGCTTGCAAGGTAGGTGCTTACTTGCTATGTGAGCTCCCGGACTCTCATCTTGTCATTTCTAATGCCTGGAGGGTGTCCGCAGAGTTTGCTTTTCCGGTCTCGTTACTGGCTGTTGATTGCCCCCTTTTTCCTGACTCGTTACAGTTTATTACTTATATTACTCTTCAAAGAATCAACTTTGGCTTCAACATTCACTATCATTTGCTTCCTGAAGATTAAACCATTCTTAAGGATCGGGATGATTGACTATTAGCAATTTTCCAGTGCTCAAGCTCTGTTATTTTCCTCCCACTGAGCTCTTTGCGTTTGATTTGCTGCTCCTTCGGCGAGTAATCTTCAGTCCTTCTCTCTATAAACGCACTGAAGATGAGACAGTCCTGTCTGAACCGTTTCAGCTGCAAGCGGAATCACTATGGCATATCTATATTATCCTTTATTTCAACAACTCAATGCCTACTGTGATTTTCCTTGGCCATAAGTCCTTTGTAAGGACAGCAACGTTGGATTTCCAGAGAGAGGGAGTTTCTAGGTGTCTGTTTTAGGGTTGATTTATGATATTCTATGGTGAACAGAGAGCTACCCTTGACTGCTGCACTCTGTAAGACTAACTCTATGTGTGAGACTAACTTTATGGCTCAACAGCCAATCAATGTGGGCTGATGCTCTATGAAAACTGCAAAACTGTGACTGTCAATGTTGGGTGCAACTATCCACACCTACAGTCCCGAGTGAATAGTACAGTGGAGAGGACACTTGCCTTGCAGGCAGCCAACTTGGGTTCAATCCCTGGCACTCCATATGGTCCCCAGAGCCATATCAAGAATGATCCCTGAGCTCAGAGCCAGGAATATGCCTTAAGAACAGCCAGTTATGACCCAAAAACCATTTTTAAAAATGGTTTTTAAATGGGGCCAGTAAATAAAAATGGGCCAGAGACATAGTACTATGGGTAGGACACTTGCCTTGCATGTGGCCAGCTGGGATTGATCACAGGCATCCCATATCGTTGTTCATATCTACCAGGAATTTCCCTGAGCACAGAACCAGGAGTCAGCCCTGCGTACCACAAAAAACAAACAAACAAACAAAAAAAAAAAACAATCCTGATCCAATGTTCTAATTGTTTGGTATGGAGAGATACTATAGCAGGTAAGATGTTAGCCTTGCATGTGGCTGACCTGGGTTTGATCCCCAGCATCCCATATGGTCTCCTGAGCACAAGAGTAATTCAGAGTTAGGAGCAACCCCTGAGCATCGCTGGGAGTGTTCCCCAAACAAACAAAAACCAATTGTGCTATTGAGACCTTATGTGTCCTGAATGAGTTCTGGGTCTATTATTCTATCAGTTATAAAAAAGAGCTAAGCAGTCTCCAACTACAATTGTGTTGCTGTCAATGTCTTCCTTGAAGTCTATTAGTAGTTGTTTTAGGTATTTTGCTGGCCCCTCGTTGGGTGCATATATGTTTAATAGCATGATTTCTTCCTGATATATGAATCCCTTGACTATTAAGAAGTGACCTTCATTGTCCCTTCTGACCTTCTTCAGCCTGAAGTCAATGTTGTCAGATACCAGTATGGCTACCCCAGCCTTTTTGGATGGGTTGTTTGAGTGAAGGATTGTTTTCCAGACTTTTATTTTGAGCCTGTCTTTGCTACAATTGTTCAGGTGTGTTTCTTGAAGGCAGCAGAATGTCGGATTCAATTTTTTGATCCATTTTGCCACTCTGTGTCTCTTAACTGGTGCATTTAGACCATTGACATTGAGAGATATTATTGTCACGGGATTTTGTGCCATCTTTCTGAATAGGTTGGTTGTTCTTTTGGGTTATGTCTTGTCTTATAGTAGATCTTTCAGTTCTTTTAAGGTTGGTTTTTTTTTGATTTTACAAAGTTCCTAAGCTGTTGTTTATCCAAGAAGTTGTATATCTGTCCTTCAAATCTGAGTGAGAGTTTAGTTGGATAAAGAATTCTTGCTGAGGCATTCATTTCATTAAGTTTTTTTACTATATCCCACCACTGCCTTCAGGCTTGGAGGGTGTCTTCTGAGAAGTCTGCTGAAAGTCGAATGGATGCTCCTTTGTATACAATTTCCTTCTTTGATCTTGCTGCCTGAAGAATTATGTCTCTGTCGATGGCATCCATTACTTTGACTAGGATGTGTCTTGGGGTCTTTCTATTGGGGTCTCTTCTTGCTGGTATGCGTCAGGCTTCTTGGATCTGGATGCCTTCTTCCTTTAACTCAGGGAACTTTTCAGCCAGGATGTTTTTAACTATTTTAATTACCTTGGGGTTACTCTCCTGTCCCTCTGGGACTCCGATGATTCTTATGTTGTTCCGCCTGGCTTCATCCCATTGTTCTCTGTTCCGTTGCTGATCCATTTTCCAGTCTTTTTCCATCTTATGTAGTTCTCTGAGTGCTTTCTGCAGCAGTCTCACTGATTCTCTCTTCCGCTGCTGTCATCCTACTGTTGAGAGCCCCGATTGTGTTTTTCATTTCGTCTACTGAGTTTTTAAGCGATGATATTTCTATTTGCATGGTTCTCATTTCTGCTCTCATTTCCTCCCGTAGTTTATTGACTGCCCTTTCAACTGCTTCGTTTATGTTCTCCTGTATTTTATTGGACATCTGCTCAATTTTTCGTTGAGCTCCTTAAACATCCTACCAATTTCTTCTCGAATTTCATTGTCAGAGATCATGCACATCTGTATTCTTTTTTGAGTCTTCAGGGTTGATTCCTTCATCTGTTCTTCGAGCTGGGGATCTGCGCTGTTTCCCCCATGGTGTTGCGGTGTTCAGGGATAGATTCCTCTAGTGTACTGTTTCTTTTTTTCTTGAGGGTATTACCTTTCTTTGATGTTGAATTTCCTAGTTTTTGTATTAATAAGTGGCTGCGTTAGTGGCCACCCGCCAGCCGCACACCCCTAGGGAGGCTACCTGAGGTGGAGACAGGCTGGTGTGAGAGTTCAAAATGACCGTTTACTTCCGCTTCTGCTTGGACTTCTGGGGGTTGTAGTTCCACCTTATCCCAAGACCTGGGGCTCTACCACAACCCTAGGCACCCGCCCGGCCAGCCGCACACCCCAGGGAGGCTACCTGAGGCGGAGACAGGCCAGTGTGAGAGTTCAAAATGACCGTTTACTTCCACTTCCGCTTGGACTTCTGGGGGTTGTAGTTCCACCTTCTGCCGAGGCCTGGGGCTCTACCACGACCCCAGGCGCCCACCCGGCCATGCTCTATCAACCCTGGATAGATCAACAAGATCGAAACTTACCAAGGAAATACTGGCCCTAAAAGAAGAGATGGAAGAAAGAGGGCTGGTAGACATATACAGGGCATTTCATCCCCAAAAAGCTGAATACACTTTCTTCTCCAGTGCACATGGAACATACTCCAAAATAGATCACATGCTGAGCCATAAATCATACCTCCATAAAATCAAGAAGATAGAAATTGTGCCAACTATTTTTTTTAGACCATGAGGCACTGAAAATAGAAGTTAATTGTACACAAAAACGGAGACCAATACCAAGTACCTGGAAACTAAACAGCTCACTGCTGAACAACCAGCAAGTCATCAAAGAAATCAAAGAGGAAATCCAAAGATTCCTGGAAACAAACGAGACGGAAGACACGAATTACCAGAACTTGTGGGATACAACGAAAGCAGTGTTAAGAGGCAAGTTCATAGCTCTTCAAGCATTCATCAGAAAAGAAGAAAAGGCCATCATAAACAGTCTGACTTCACAACTTAAGATCTTAGAGAGTGATCAACTAAAGGAGCCCAACCCAAGCAGAAAGAAAGAAATAATAAAACTTAGAGCAGAAATCAATGAGATGGAATGTCAAAAAACAATCGAGGGCGGGCGAGGCGCGGGAGGGGGCTGCCTTGCGCGGGGGGATGCCGGGCGGTCGCCCGGCCCCTATGGTCCCCGAGCACCGCCAGGGTAATTCCTGGGCAGAGCCAGGAGTTACCCCTGGCCGGGTGTGACCCAAAAAGAAAAAAAAAAAAAAAACAATCGAGAAGATCAACGAAACCAAAAGCTGGTTCTTTGAAAAAATAAACAAGATTGACAAACCACTTGCAAGACTTGTAAGAAAAGGAAAAGAGAGAACCCAAATAAATAGAATCAGAAATGAAAACGGGGACATCACAACAGAAACCACAGAAATTCAAAAGATCATCAGAGATTACTATGAGAGCCTGTACGCCACAAAACAAGAGAACCTAGAAGAAATGGACAAATTCCTGAATTCCTATAGCTTCCCAAGTCTGCAGCAAGAAGATTTGGAATACCTCAACAAACCTATCTCCATCGCGGAAATAGAATCGATAATCAAAAGTCTCCCCAAACACAAAAGCCCAGGTCCAAATGGATTCACCAGGAATTCTACAAAACCTTTAAAGAGGACCTACTCCCAATTCTTTTTAAGCTCTTCCGGCAAATTGAAGAAACAGAAACACCCCCCAAATAGCTTTTACAAGGCACATATCACCCTGATACCCAAAGCAGACAAAGATGTCACAAAAAAAGGAAAACTACAGACCAATCTCCCCTGATGAATACAGATGCTAAGATCTTCAACAAAATACTAGCAAATAGAATCCAAAGAGTCATCAAAAAGATTGTACACCATGACCAAGTGGGATTCATCCCGGGAATGCAAGGAGGGTTCAACATCCGCAAGTCAATCAACATAATACATCATATCAACAAAAAGAAAAATAAAAACCATATGATCATATCAATAGATACAGAGAAGGCATTTGACAAGATTCAACACCCGTTCATGATAAAAGCTCTCCGAAAAAATGGGGATTGAAGGAACCTTCCTCAAGATAATTCAGGCCATCTACTACAAGCACATAGCAAGCATCGTTCTCAATGGGGGAAAAACTGAAAGCCTTCCCCTTAAGATCAGGAACAAGACAAGGCTGCCCACTCTCACCACTTCTATTCAATATAGTACTGGAAGTATTTGCCATAGCAATCAGGGAAGAAAAAAGACATTAAGGGCATCCAGATAGGAAGGGAAGAATCCAAGTTATCACTATTTGCAGATGACATGATATTATACCTGGAAAACCCGAAACTCTCTACCAAGAGGCTCCTAGATATAATACATTCCTATAGTAGAGTAGCAGGGTACAAAAATCAATACCCAAAAGTCAATGGCCTTCCTATATGCAAACAGCCAAAGAGAAGAAAGGGACATTAAAGAAACTATCCCATTCACAGTTGCGCCGCAGAAAATCAAATACCTAGGAATCAGTTTGACAAAGAATGTAAAGGATCTCTACAAAGAAAACTACAAAACATTACTTCAGGAAATAAAAGAAGACCTGAGGAAATGGAGACACATTCCCTGCTCATGGATTGGAAGGATTAACATTATCAAAATGGTAATACTCCCTAGAGCTTTATACAGATTCAATGCGGTCCCTATAAAGATACCCATGATATTCTTCAAAGAAATTGAACACTCCTGAAATTTGTATGGAATAATAAAACCCCACGAATAGCTAAAGCAATCCTTGGGAAAAAGAAGATGGGAGGTATCACTCTCCCCAACCTCAAGCTCTACTACAGAGCAGTTGTAATTAAGACAGTGTGGTATTGGTATAGAGACAGACCCGTAGACCTATGGAATAGAACTGAGTATCCTGAAACACACTCTCAAATATACAACCACTTAATCTTCGATAAAGGAGCAAAAAAATATTAAGTGGAGCAAAGTAATCCTCTTCAACAAATGGTGCTGGGGAAACTGGGCAGCTACATGTAAAAAAATGAACTTAGACCTCCTTCTAACGCCATGCACAAAAGTCAGATCAAAATGGATTCTAGATCTCAACATCAGACATGAATCTATAAGGTACATCGAAGAAAACATAGGAGAAACGCTCTACGACATCGAAACGAAAAGTATCTTTAAAGACGACACACCACTGACCAAGCAAATGGAAGCAAAGATAAACAAATGGGATTATATCAAATTGAAAAGCTTCTGCACCTCAAAAGAAACGGTGACCAAGATACAAAGACAATCCACAGAGTGGGAAAGGATATTCACCCAATACCCATCTGACAAGGGGTTAATATCCAGGATATACCAGGCACTGGTAACACTCCACAAGAAAAAAACAGCCAACCCCATCAAAAAATGGGGAGAAGAAATGAACAGAAGCTTCCAAAAAGAAGAAATTCGAATGGCCAAAAGGCATATGAAAAAGTGCTCTTCATCTTTAATCATCAGGGAGATGCAAATCAAAACAACAATGAGGTACCATCTCACACCACAGAGACTGGCACACATCCAAAATAGCAAGAACAACCGGTGCTGGTGTGGATGTGGGGAAAAAGGGACTCTCATCCACTATTGGTGGGAGTGCTGACTGGTCCAGCCCTTTTTGGAAAACAATATGGGCATTCCTCCGAAAACTAGATATTGAGCTTCCATTTGATCCAGAGACCGAAAAACACATAGCAGAAACACTATCTGTACTTCTTTATTCATCTCTACGCTATTCACTATAGCTAGAATCTGGAAACAACCTAAATGCCCGAGAACAGAGGACTGGCTAAAGAAACTGTGGTTCATCTATACTATGGAATACTATGCAGCTGTCAGAAAAGATGAAATTATGAAATTTACCTGCAAATGGATGGACATGGAGACTATCATGCTGAGTGAAATTAGTCAGAATGAAAAGGACAGATATAAAATGACTGCATACATTACTAGGATATAAATAGATGCCAGTGTATTACTAAATGTGGGAAATGGTAATGGCAGATTAAAACTCACCATTGAATATACACAAAGAGACTTAAGTAATAAACTATACCTGCAGGGCTAGCCACAATGTGTAAAATAAGAGGGAGAGAGATGCAGAGACAGAGAGAGAGACAGAGAGAGACAGAGAGAGAAAGAGAGGAAACAGGGCTATCTGCTGTTGAGGCAGCCTGGGGGTGGGAGGGGGTGGGGTACATTGGTGGTGGAAATGGGGCACTGGTGGAGGGATGCGTGCTGGTATACTGTATTACCAAGAACCAATTATGAACACCTTTGTAATTGTATGTTTCATGGTGGTATAATAAAAAATTTTTTAAAAAGAGCTAAGTAGAAAATTATTAGTAAATTGTGAATTTATCTGCTTCCCCTAACTCTGTCAGTCTTTGCATATAATAGGAACTGTTTCATTGGGTGTGGGCTGACTGTTGGGGTGATGAAATGCCCTGCTGTATCCTGGCCTTGAAGTCCACTTGATATGAGCAGACCCTGTCTTGTTTGGGTTAGCAGCTGTGTGGCTCTTTTCCTCCTTTACTTTTAACTTTACATCTGTTTAAGCGTATCTCTTATACACCAGATAGTTCCATTTTCTGGGTCTTATTCTCAAATGCTGAGTGTTGTAGTCTTGCTCTATAAGAGAATACAGTTCAACATAGCATAACCGCTGTTCTCTCTGGATTTGTACCTACCATCTTATCAGTTTCTACTTGATGTCTCTTTTCTTATTTTATTCTATGTTCTCTTTGTATATACTCCTCATGTTAGTCTCTTCCTGAGCACCATAAAGATTACAACATGGACCGCTGTGTTTCTGGTCACGTTCAAAAGACAGTTTCCACTTCCCTGTAGTACTATGGCTGTTTACTAAACCCACTTACCCAGTGGTATTTCGTGTTAGTTTGAAAGTGATTTTGAAGTGTGTAGTGATTTTCAGTTTCCCGAGACACTACTACGGCTGCTTGTATACATTAACATTTATCAAGTTTCCTCTGACCCTGTTTGCAGTCTGCACTGGTTTGTGCATTTCCACACGGGTTTTCCTTCTGCTTGCGGAATTCCCTTTGCTGGCTTCCTTCTTCTATTCCAGGCCTACATGAGCGCTCAGTAGTCTCCACCTTTTCCTTGGCTCACCATGGATTGGACTCATCCTCTCTTATGAATGATATTTTTGGGGGAAATCTAAGTTGACTTTTACTTTCTTTGAGTGCGTTAACATTTTATTTTATCAGCTTCTCGAAGCAATGTTTTATTTACACACAGACACACAAGCACTTGAAATTCCCACTGTGGCCCTTGGTGGCAGCACAGTAAGAAAGCATATGAGTAGGAAAAGCGGGTGCGACCCTTGGGCCAGCGCAAAGCCAGCACTGCGGTCTCCAACACAGAGGAACTGGGTGCAATTTCCCATGTTCCGAGGGTAACCACCGTGAGGCAGCAACTCAGACTCTGCAGGGTGTCATCCTGCTGCAGGGTGGGCATGTGGATGCCAGGCCCAGGGGCTCCCTATGCCCATGTGTTGCTGCCGAGGCACGTGGTACCCAAGCACATTATCCCTCTTTTTTTTTAGTATTGTTATTTTTATTTTATAGAACCTCTCTCTGTGCAGATCAGCGGATGTCTGAGGGCCCCCAGCTATTGGCTCTACCTCTGTGCATGTAGGGACATGATGGCTCCAGAAATCAGAGCATCGCTGGGAAATCACAGATCTCTGCTGTGGGATGGTGGTGGACAGAACACACACACACACACATGTGCACACACACACACACACATTTCAGAGAGGAAGCATCTAAGCCTTCCCTCAGGGCTACTGACAGCCGGCCGCAATCATACAGAAGTTAAGAAGAAATGAACAGAGTCTGGCTTAAGCTAAGAAGGCTGATAATCCAGAGTGAGAGAAGAGTTATTTGCCTGACGGGAGGGGTGACCGGTGTCTGAAAGGGGCAGCCACGTGAAGCGCTGTCAGCCATGTCCACGCCGCCTTCCAACCCTGAAACGCAGGAATACCTCGGCCAAGCCTCTGAGTGGACAAAGGAAGCTTCTGTCTGATCACTTTCCTCCCGCTTCTCACATGTAAGGGAGCCAATGGGAAACAGCAGCTGACGGGCCAGGGGGAAGCTCTGGGCACACGGCAAAGGGAGCAGCACCGAGGAGTGAGAGAGAGGGACCCTGTGGAGGTCCACGGCGGCCCCTGTTTGAATCTCTGCAGCCCCAACACCTCCACTCTGTCCCGAGCCAACTTCAAAGACTGGCACCAAAATGTCCACGTGTTGTGGGCCCCCACGGGGAGGACTGGAACCCTCAGCACTTCATGCCTCCCACACGGCAGCATCTCTGCTGACTAGGTGGTTCTCTGGGAACGAGGTTGCGGCTCCTAATCACGCAGCCCGGATCAAACCATTTCTGTCAAAGACCTTCGGAGGCGTAGGAAAGGTGAGTCTCCTCTCTTCTAACCAGCTCCCTCACTTCGAACTAAGAAACAAAAGTCAGAAAATAAAAATAGCAACCAGTCCCTTTAATGCCGTGACCCGCCTCTGGCTGACAGGCTCAGAACAGCGACGGGCAAGCAAGGAACACGCTGGAAGACATTCATATGTTCCACTACCTGATGTTTATCTGGTTCCAAGAAAAACCAAGGAAGTCCTCCATCAGCAAAATGCCAGGCTCACAGCCCCCAGAGCCCTCCAGCGGGCACAACTCTCGTTTCATAGACCAAAAACAAGGGAGCATTGAAAATGCCTATGTAAGTGAAGAAGTCTTCAAGGGGGCACAGAGCTGAGCGAAGGAAAAGAAAACGAGCCACTAGCAAACACAAAAGGCAGCATGTGTTGGAGGTAAATGCAGCTAATGGAGCAGGAGACAAAACCCTCTTTTGAGACACATCAAACTATCCCCAAAAGTCCCTGTGACTTTTCCTGCACCTCAAAGAAGGTGAAAAGTGCCCACTTAGCACCTGAAAGAACAATAAAATCTTTATAAAGGAAAATATCTTTAAGGAGAGAGAGAGAGAGAAAGACAGAGACAGAGACAGAGATAGAGACAGAGACAGAGATAAAGAGACATAGAGAAAAACAGAAAGAGACAGAGAGAGGGAAAGAGAAAAAGAGAGAGAGACAGAGACAGAAATGCAGAATCAGAGAAAGAGATACAGAGAGAAAGAGAGAGAGAGAGAGACACAGAGAGAAAGAGAGAGAGAGAGATATCCTTAGGCTAAACTCAAGTTTTGCAAACAGGAACCGCAGGTTCAACCCGGTACCACATGGTCTCCTGGTGAGACTAATCCACAGCAAGGAGCAGGAGCAGGAGCAGCCCTGAGTGCTGTGGGGGCTGTCCCAAAAAGCAAAAAGAAAGACAAAAATCTTCAGTGTAGGCTCTTAATCTTCAGTGTAGGCCCAGCCGCTCATGAGGCACCCAGGAGGGATGGCAGGTTCTAGCCCTGGCCCGCCACCCCAGCAGAGCCTCGCAACAAGCTAGACAACCCCCCCCCCACTCCATGAGGGCCTCCATTTTCCACATCCGGACTTCCCCCTCGTCAGAACTCCACCCAGCAGACCAGCCTATCACAGCCCGGCTTGCACGGCCACTTGTAGCTGCACAGTTCATCAATAAATGCTGGATTTAGAGATGAGTACAAGAGTATGCCACCCGCACGGCAGAGCCTGGCAAGCTACCCTGTCATATTTGATATGTCAAATACCAGTAACAATTATAGACCTCATTCCCATGACCTGATGGAATGGTTTGAGGCTCTTTATGTTCCTGGAGCAAGCAGGTGCCCTTGGGCTGTACTTGCATGAGACAGGACATATGGAGATGTTACTGGTGCCCTCTCGAGCAAATCGATGATGAATGGGAAGACAGTGAAGACAGACAGTGATACAGGCTCTTAAGAGCTTTTACAGTCACCCACACGGCAGAGCCTGGCAAGCTATCCATGTTGTATTTGACATGCCAAACACCAGTAACAATTATAGACCTCATTCCCATGACCTGATGAAGTGGTTTGAGGCTCTTTATGTTCCTGGAGCGGGATGATACCCTTGGCCTATCTCGCATGTGACAGGATGTATGGAGATGTTACTGGTGCCTGCTCGAGCAAATCGATGATATATGGGAAGACAGTGATACAATGATACAGTGATACAGTGATCTCATCAAAGCTCATAGTTTAACACACACAAATCCCACACAATAAATACTCCCCAAACGCAGAGGCACAGCACACTGGCACCCCAACAAACTGAGACCCAGAGACCTCTGAAACTTGAGGATTTTTCAACTTTCTTAACCCCTGACACATCCCACCTCCCCCGTGTCAGACGCTCTTCTAACACCGCACAGATATAAGCCCCTCTTCATCCCCACACCAGCCCCATGACCAGGAGCTAAAAACATCCCAATTTCCAGGTACAGAAGAGGCTCGGGTTTGTAAGTGGTGATATAGGAATTAAAACTCAGGAACTTGGGGCTGGAGCGATAGCCCGGGTAGGGCTTGCGCGGCTGGCCTGTGCCGGCCTGGGTTCGATCCCGCCATCCCATATGGTCCCCGAGAACCACCAGGAGTAATTCCTGAGCAAAGAGCCAGGAGTAACCGCTGAGCATTGCTGGGTGTGACCCAAAAAGCAAAAAAAAAAAAAAAAAAACTCAGGAACTTGGTTCCATAAATCTTTCAAGCTAGTTTACCTATGTCATACTTAAGAAAAAATGAGGTGAGACCGTATAAGGGGAAGAGACTATAAAAATGGTCAGGCAGAACCAAATGTCCCTCTTAGAAACTGAAAGGCCGGTAAAATGAACTGTATGCAGTCCAGGAGTTGCGTGAAAATTCCTGGAGAGAGGATTAGTAAGGCAGAAGGGAGAGCTGCAAAAACTCATCCAGAGAGCGGCTTGGACCGAGAAGCAGACGCTATGGAAGAGCAGAAACTAGAAGGGAAAGTCTTCCCTTAATCAAAGAGGCAACAGAGCGTGAGTCTCAGAAACGGAGCCATCAGGGGAAGGACAGCGGGAACCAAGCTGAGGGTCAGCCCAACCCAGGGCAGCGTGGCCAGCTCCAGAGGGAGGCTCCTGGAGGCAGGAGAACACTTCTTACTGGGGGAAATGGTCAAGGGGAGAACAACCTGCCCAGGTCTATCAGAAAATTCTGGAACGAATGAGAAATACCCAGAAAACTTACCAACAACAATAGAAAGCAATCAGAGCTCCAACACAGGCAGAAAAACAAAAGTTGTACAGGAAAGGAAAGACACAGATTAGATGATGAGCATGGCACAAACTTTAACAGTGATTTATGGGGCCGGAGAGATGGTACAACGGGTAGGGTGCTTGCTGGCATGTGGGCAGTCACTGGCATCCCAGACGGTTCCCCGAGCATGGCAGGAGTGGTCCCTGAGAGCCAGGAATAACCCATGAGCCTTGCCAGTTGTGGCCCCAAAAAACAAAGAAAAAAAATGTCACAGTGATTTAGTTCAAATGCAGAAAGCAGCCCCTCCGGCAGACAGAGACAGACCAGTGGCAGAGATTGAACATGTGTGCATGTGCGTGAGAGTGTGTGGGGCAGCTGTGTGCGCTGTGAGCTTCAGGTCAGTGAACAGGACCTTTACACTAAGGAATGAAACACAGGGAATAAGAAGAATCAGGGAGAAACAGCAGTGTGAGCTCCCAGGCGTGTGGCCGAGCCCAGCAGCGGGGCTGTGTAACACGCCTCACTAAGCAGCTTGTGGCCTTTCCAGCGGCGCCCAGGGCGGTCTAAAGACCCATGGTCCTCTCTTGCTCGTGGCTGCTTCTTGCCTTTGGAACTGCCTTGGTTTCCCCACCCAGTTCAGGGTCATTTTCTTTCAACGCAAACCAAGGCGAAGTTCCAGCTCACTTAGAAAATTCCACTCCAGATTAGCCGGCAGTTTCTTGCTTCCTTTTCTGTTTGGGCTCAGTGTTTATTTACTCCATGGCATTCCAGAGACAAAGGCTTGTGTCGGAGCGAAACAGGAGAGCCTGAGGATTTCGCTCCCCGCTGCAGGCTTCGGAAGGTGCCAGAGGAAAGCTCGCGGGCTGCACAGTGCTGCTTTCCACGTGGACTTTAAAGGAAAATGGGCAATCAGAAGGTTCTTGGAAAGGACAAAGAAAATGACTTCTAGGAGGCAAAGACTTTTCACGTTGAAAAATGCTCATAAAAATCCTTACTCTTGGACCGAAGGTGAAGGAAAAGCCTCTTCACTTCGAGAGAAACGTCGGAGGTCAATAAATTAAACACAAACCAGGGAGCTTCAAGGGCTGGGGGAAAGAGTTTGCCTTACAGGCAGAAGACCAGGGTTCGATCCCTGGCACCCCATTTGGTCCCCAAGCTCTGCCAGGAGTGACTGCTGAGCACAGAGCCAGGAGTCAGCCCTGAGCACCACAAAGTATGGCCCAAAGGCAAAACCAAAAAGGAATCACTTAAAAACCCCGAGTTTGGGCTACATGGAGGGCACTGGATACTAAGCTGCCCCCTGCCTCTGCCTCGACCATCCAGTTCACTATTCTGTTTCTCTGGAGCGACATCTCCAAACTGGACAATGAGGACATGCCAGCAGGGGCACCCAGCCGGGACGGGACGAGCACGGAAACCAGCCAGTCTCGATGAGCAAAACGCGACACAGATGCTGGACTGGTGCCAACGGCTGAGGAAGCCTCAGGCCAGGACTGTGGCCTGCACAGTCAGATATGACAACTGTCACAACTTTTCTTCTAAGGAAATATTTCTATATTCCATTAGCCACTTAGGGGTCACAAGCAATATTAGATAAATTATGGGGGCGGAGTGATAGCTCAGCGGGGGTGGGCATTTGTCTTGCTCATGGCTGACCTGGGTTCAATCCCTGGCATCCCGTATGGTCCCCTGAGCACCATCAGGAGTAATTCCTGAATGCAGAGCCAAGAGTAACCCCTGAGCATCACCCCAGGTGTGACTCAAAAAAAAAAAAAAAGGTAAATTATGGGTCTGCTTTAAGAAAAGTTGTTTCTTTACAAAGTTGTGAAGCACTACACCAGACGAATGCAGGCAAAGGGAAACGTGTGGCAGATAAATAACTGACAATTGGAAGACCATTAAAAAACAGCTACCGGTCAGGCAAAAATATACCAGTCTCCGAATTTAAACCACAATACTCTTACACAGACACAGCTCACCACACACGGGTTCTCTTCCTTCCCAACACCTTACCTGGCATGTGACCTCTCCCGGCCTGACTGACCTTTGGCAGGGGTCCCCCACCTCTGAGCACCGGAGTGCCCCTGGGGCACAGGCCTGCACCTCCTTTTCTCATCTGAAAGTTTCTTTTGGTCCCAAACCAAAATGACCAAACAAGGTTTGGAAATTTCTGCTTAGATGCTGGATGGCCACCACGAGTTGCAGATCAGAAGCCTGTGGATAGAGGCTTAGAAAAAGGTAAACACAGAGCCGGAGCCATAGCACAGTGGGGGAGGGAACTTGCCTTACACGTAGTTGACCCAAGTTCGATCCCTGACACTTCCCTGGAGCTCCCCAGGTCTGCCAGGAGTGATCCCTGAATGCAGAGCCAGGAGTGATCCCTGAATGCAGAGCCAGAAGTGATCCCTGAGTGCAGAGCCAGGAGTGATCCCTGAGAGCAGAGCCAGGAGTGATCCCTGAGTGCAGAGCCAGGAGTGATCCCTGAGTGCAGAGCCAGGGTGATCCCTGAATACAGAGCCAGGA
This sequence comes from Cryptotis parvus, assembly GCA_021461705.1. Lineage (NCBI taxonomy): Eukaryota > Metazoa > Chordata > Mammalia > Eulipotyphla > Soricidae > Cryptotis > Cryptotis parvus. The sequence goes on along the minus strand of JAJIBD010003415.1, from coordinate 41,034 downwards.
GTGATCCCTGAGAGGCAGAGCCAGGAGTGGTCCCTGAATACAGAGCCAGGAGTGATCCCTGAGTGCAGAGCCAGGAGTGATCCCTGAATACAGAGCCAGGAGTGATCCCTGAGTGCAGAGCCAGGAGTGATCCCTGAGTGCAGAGCCAGGAGTGATCCCTGAGTGCAGAGCCAGGAGTGATCCCTGAATACAGAGCGAGGAGTGATCCCTGAATACAGAGCCAGAGTGATCCCTGAGTGCAGAGCCAGGAGTGATCCCTGAATACAGAGCGAGGAGTGATCCTGAGTGCATAGCCAAGAGGGATCCCTGAGTGCAGAGCCAGGAGTAAGCCCTGAGTACCACTGACCGTAGCCCCCAAACAACAGCAACTAAAAGAGAATGGCCTTTGGGCCAGGGACACAGTGTAGGGGCTAAGGCTCTTGTTGCCTGCAGCTGGCCTGGCACACCAATCCCCAGCAGCACTGGGGACCAAATGGTCCCTGAGTCATTCTCGAGTCACCCGTGAGCACAGAGGCAGGAGTAAATCCTGAGTCACGCCAGGAGTGATCCCTGAGCACGGAGCCAGGATAAGTCCTGAGCACCACCAGGGATGGCTGAAAAACAAACAAAAAATAGGAATCTCGTGGACCAGAGATAAAGCTCAGTTAAACACATGCTTTGCATAGAGCAGGAGGCCCGGGTTCGATCCCTGACATTGCAGGGTACCCCAAGCGATGCTGGTTGCTGAGCAGAGTTGGGGCAGCCTCTGACAGAGAAGGCCCCTGTAAGAGACATCAAGCTCCATCCTTCAGAGTGGGGCCCGCGCCAGCATCTGGGGCCTGTGGGGAGGGACAGGATCAGGAAGCTGATAAGGCCAGAATGAGGCTGAAGCCCCTTCCCTACACACCTTGTTACCCGCAGACCCGCAGCTGCCCACAGAAGGCTCCTAACCGGAGGTCGTGCCAGGGCGAGGGGCTTCCTGAGTACTGTTGGAGGGCAGAAAGAGTGAATCTCCTTCACAGACCCCCACCCACAGCAAAATCCACTCCAGAGGGCTCCAAGCTCCCACCCTTGCAGAACTGAAATGGTCAAAGCACTAGAAGCAGCAACAGGGGAAGCCCCTGGCTCCAGGAGGGCGAGACCTCTCAGAATGAGAGGCCCGACGAGGTGACCGACTGCCACAAGACGCCACTCATCTCAGGAACAGACACCCTAAAGCAAAGTCGCCAGCGGGAGTCTGCGGGAGATCCAAGCGCTCCGATCACAGCAGCCTGGGCGGCCCTGGGGGTCAGCACTGCCCCAAGCCCCAAGCTCTGACCTCTGGCCTATCTTCTCCCACACACAGCGTCTCCCAAGACCCTCGCAGACAACCACCGTCCATGTGGGCAGATACTGGTCACTGTGGCAAGCAACCACAGCCAGTCTCACAGGGACCCTAGAACTCTGTGCACCCGTGACCCCCTTCCAACCAAGAAGCGCAACCCAGACTGCCAGGAAACCGGGGTTCACGGTGTGCTTGGCTCTGGATTTGGCTTGGGTTACTGCCGGTCAGAAAGGAAACCCTTTGGTTGTTCGTGACCCTCCCACATTCAGCTCTGGGGTTACAACTCACAGTTTAAGAAGTTTAGACTGGAAGCATGTCTGATCATCGGGCCACCTCACAGGGTAAGCACCGGGCGTCCGCCCCGACACCTGCAGGCAGTGGCACCAACAGCCTTCTTGGCTGGAGAGAAGAGACCCCTACCAGACCCCAGTTTTCCAGGCGAACTTCCTGCGGGCACCGGAAGACACAGGCAACTTCGCCTTCTAGGTCACCCGCTCCAGAAGCAACCCCACTGATCTGATGCCCGGCCGGGCCTGAGCTACAACTTGTCAAGGCTCAGAGGGCTACAACTGGCCCTTCAGGAAGATTCTAGAAGCCATCCTGCATGGGGGTGATAGCTGCTGGGGGGTGTAGCTTCTGCTGGTGTAAGAAACAAGAATATGAATTCGAAATTTGCCTATAAACTAAATGAGAGGATCATGCTGAGTGAAACAAGACAGAGGAGAAGGACAGATACAGAACAACTGCATGCATGTATGGGATATGAAAAATAGTACGAGACTATCAGCTAAGGCCAGCAAACAGGGGCCAGGAGGACTTGTTGACGGTCAGAATCTACCACAAGTGCATGGGGACAGAGGTTAGGTAAGACAGAAGGGACCAGTGTGCTAATAAATGTTGGAAATGGTAACGCCAGACTAGAACTGAGCATTGAATGTAAACGAATATATCTGATAAGCCCTAAATGTATGTATTGCAAGCCACAGTGCACAAAAGTAGGGAGAGACAGAGAGAGAGGGAGAGAGAAGGAAAGTGCCTACCACAGAAGCAGGCTAGGGGTGGCGTGCGGGGAGTCTGGGGACACTGGTGTTGGGAAGGGTGCCCTGGTGGAGGGCTGGGTGCTGGAACACCGTATGACTGAGACTCAATCATGAACAGCTTCGTATTGTATATCTCGTGGTGATATAATAAAATTCAAAAATTATATATGAATTCTACTCCTGCTCCCATCTCTCCCCACCCCCGGCCTGTTCTCCTCTGCTGACTCTCCGCCGGCCCTTCTCTCCTTTGTCTCCCGGCCCCTTCTCTCTCCTTTCCTCTCCCCGCCCCGCGCCCCTGGAACCCAGACCCTGAGTTCACAGGCTCTGCCACATTTGCGGCACAAACTCTGGCCGCAACATGAAAACCGGCTGCTGATTTATGAGATTTTCCTTTTCAGGGTCGGCTGCCATGGCTATTGGAGAAGGTGGAGCCGAGCAGGCAGAACCATAAACTCTGAAACAGCCATTTTCCGTTAGCTCCCTGAAAAATATCTACGGGAAAGTGGGGAAATGCCACTTGAGGGGCCAAGACCAATAAATTTGGGTATGGGGGCAGGGGCGAGAGCTGAGGTCAGAGGCCCCAGAAAGGATCATGTGCCTGCAAGACTGGGGAGAAAAGGAAGTGGGGAAAGGACAGAAAGTAAGACCAGAGGGGAGCATTGCCCTGTTGGCACTGGCGGCTCTGCCAGCCCGCCCCTTGCACAGAGTAGGTGGGCACAGCCTGGCTGCCAGGCGCTGGGGCCTGCGTGGGCTGGCAGTGCTCCTTGTTCTGCTGAGACCAGCTCCGCCTCCACAGGGCCCCTGGGGCCACGACCCTGCAGGGAGGCATTTCCAGGCCCATGGTTGATGGACACGTACCCGGTTTCTGAACTATGGAAAGGGGCAGCCAGGAGCAGCCCAGCAGGCAGAAAGGACTGAACTTCCCCCAAGGTGGGGGTGGGGGCGGGGAGCTTCGTCTCTGGGTTGCAGCTGTCCGGGACCCCCATGGACTGTCCATGAGCTCAGGAGAGTCACTCCTGGCCACGCTGCACTGCTCAGCCATGAGGCACTACAGAAATAACCTTTCTAGTGTGGGGGTCCAGGGGGACCCCAAAGGGCTACTGACAGACATGTAGCTACCAAAACAGCAGAAGGGGCTTTGCCGTAGGCATGTCGGCCTCTGCCCACACCCCCTGCAGGAGCTGCTGTGCCGTCAGGGACAGGGTGGCCCAGCTGTAGGGACAGGGTTGCCTGACTCTAGGAACAGCGTGGCCCAGCTGTAGGGATAGGGTTGCCTGACTCTAGGAACAGCGTGGCCAGCTGTAGGGATAGGGTTGCTGACTCTAGGAACAGCGTGGCCAGCTGTAGGGACAGGGTTGCCTGACTCTAGGAACAGCGTGGCCCAGCTGTGGGATAGGGTTGCCTGACTCTAGGAACAGCGTGGCCCAGCTGTAGGCACAGGGTGGCCTGGCTCTAGGGACAGGGTGGCCCAGCTATAAGGACAAGTTGGCCCTACCAGCTGTGTCATCCCCAGGGAAGAGAGACACTACACCAGCCATACCAACACTGCCAGCATCGCTGCCAGATCTGGCTTAGCCCACAGCGTGGTGCTGATCCAGGGGGCCCTGGGACACTGCAGGGCGAGACAGGGCAAGACAGGGGCGAGACAGGGCTGAGACAGGGCGAGACAGGGCTGAGACAGGGCTGAGACAGGGCGAGACAGGGCTGAGACAGGGCGAGACAGGGCGAGACAGGGCTGAGACAGGGGCGAGACAGGGCGAGACAGGGCCGAGACAGGGCTGAGACAGGGCGAGACAGGGCTGAGACAGGGCGAGACAGGGCTGAGACAGGGCGAGACAGGGCGAGACAGGGCCGGGACAGGCGAGACAGGGCGAGACAGGGCAAGACAGGGATGAGACAGGGCGAGACAGGGCGAGACAGGGCTGAGACAGGGTGAGACAGGGCGAGACAGGGCTGAGACAGGACGAGACAGGGCGAGACAGGGCCGAGACAGGGGCGAGACAGGACGAGACACAGGGCGAGACAGGGCGGAGACAGGGCGAGACAGGGCTGAGACAGGGCGAGACAGGGCGAGACAGGGCGAGACAGGGCGAGACAGGGCGAGACAGGGTGAGACAGGGCTGAGACAGGGCGAGGCAGGGCGAGACAGGGCTGAGACAGGGTGAGACAGGGCGAGACAGGGGCGAGACAGGGCTGAGACAGGATGAGACAGGGCAAGACAGGGCTGAGACAGGACGAGACAGGGGCGAGACAGGGCCGAGACAGGGCTGAGACAGGACAAGACAGGGAGAGACAGGGCCGAGACAGGGCGAGACAGGGCTGAGACAGGGCAAGACAGGGGCGAGACAGGGTCAGGACAGGGCAAGACAGGCTGAGACAGGGCTGAGACAGGGCGAGACAGGGCTGAGACAGAGCGAGACAGGGCTGAGACAGGGCGAGACAGGGCGAGACAGGGCGAGACAGGGCTGAGACAGGGCAAAACAGGGCAAGACAGGGGTGAGACAGGGCTGAGACAGGGGCGAGACAGGGGCGAGACAGGGCAAGACAGGGCGAGACAGGGCTGAGACAGGGCGAGACAGGGCCGGGACAGGGCTGAGACAGGACGAGACAGGGGCGAGACAGGGCTGAGACAGGGCTGAGACAGGACGAGACAGGGCGAGACAGGGCCAAGACAGGGCGAGCAGGGCTGAGACAGGGGCGAGACAGGGCGAGACAGGGTCAGGACAGGGCAAGACAGGGTGAGACAGGGCTGAGACAGGGCATGTTAGGAACAACAGCAGCCAAGGGCAACGCAGGAAGAGCTGGGTCTGGAGTGTTCCAGCACTATCTAAGGAAGAGCCAAGAGAGCAGGCAGCTCCCTTGTGCACTGACGGAGACTGAGGCCTGTGGGGGGGGCAGGTCCCCCTCCCTGCGGCACCCCCTCACCCGGCGGCGGCCTCCCTGCTGAGCCCGGGGCAAGGGCTGGGGTGAAGGGGGTGGGCTGCCGCCATGGAGCGGGACCCCACACAGGCAGGACAGAGCCGGAGAGTGCAGCAGCTTCCTGGCCTGCACCAAGACCACTGCCCCGTCCCTCAGGGACTCGTCCCCACATTGCTCAGACCTGGGCTGGGGGCTCAGCTGTTCCCACCGCACAGAAAAGGAGGCGCAGAGAGGCTGGACTGTCCCCGGGAAGCTGAGCGTCCTCGTGCTCAGGTCCAGGCCCGGCCTTCGGGTGTGGCAGGAAGAGCAGTGAAGGGGCAGAGCCCACGGGGCCCAGTGATGCTTTACAGGACGGGGTTCAGGCATCACCGTGGCCCCTCACCCTCACCACCCCCGCCGCTGTGCAGACTCAGGGCTGGTGGGCAGCAAGAGGACTCGGCCCCCCAAGGATACTGGAGTGACGTCAGAGTGAGGGGACAGAGATGGGTGGTGTCTCAGCAGGGAGGCCAGAGTGTGGCTGGTGCCTCTGAACAGGGCCGGCATGTGCAAAGGCCTTGGGCAGGACCGTGCTGGCTGCCTTGGGCCAGGAGAAGCTTCTGAGCAGGGTGCCCTGAGGTCAGGACGCCTGGAGGAGCCGTGTACTACGTCAGAGAGCGGGTGCTCCCGGGAAATGGTGAGAGAGTCAAAGTGTGCCCCAGACAGCCTTGGGAAGGACTTCGGGAGTCACTTGGGGGTGAGAACCCCCAGAACAACGGTGCCTGCTCTGTTTCCCCTTCAGAGATTATTTTACCTTCTGAGAACGCACTCCCTAATCACCCCAAAAACTAACCAACCTAAATGAGCATTGTGGTTCCACGGCCAGTGACCCCTCACTGTCGGCTAAGCAAGAGGGGGCTGGAGAGGGCACAGAGCTGACACCTGGGGAGCGAGAGCGAGGGCCGAGGGCTGGCACTTCCTGGAGCAGGGCGAGGAGCTGGTGAAGACCCACCCCCCACCCCGACTTCCCACAGGCCACAGTTCAGAGCTGGCCGACCACTAAGGGCCAAGAAAGGGTCCTGGAAACTTCTGTCCACTCAGCAGGTGCCAAAAGTTTCACTCCCCGTGGCCGAGGACACACAGTGACATGCTCTGGAAACACGCCAGCTCCCGGAAGGAAGTCGTGAGTGATTTATGAGGCCTTGGCCGGCCGTGCATCCCTGCCAGTCTCCAGCCCTTCCCTCCACGCCCTCTGCCCGTCCTCAGGCAGCTGCAGCCTCCAGGCCCGGCCAGGAGGAGACATCTGCAGAGGCCAGAATCAGGGCCACGACAGTAGGGGAGGAAGTGGGGAGCCGACTCCCCTCCCCAGGTGAGGCCCCGAGACTCCGAGCTCGCCTGGTCCCCGGGGGAATGCCTGAGAGCCCGGAGCTTCCCACCAACATCTTCCTCTGCCCAGACCCCAGCCTCTGCCCCCCGCCTCACCCCGCCCCACCCGGTCTGGACAGACACGCTGAGCGCCAGCCCTGCATTCCCAGACAGCTGCTCCTGTCTTGGGTCACCACCTCCCACCCCACCCCCGCTGTCCCCGGAATCTCAGGCCGGGCCTCCCCCACAACTGCCCGAATCTCCTTCCCTGGCAGCTCCGGTTTAGCCTCGGGGCCCTTGGGTCCAGCCTCAAGAGTGCCCGCTTCAGCCTGGTGCCCTGACCACCAGTGTCCATCGGCTCCACTGCCCCCTCGTGGAGCCAACATTGCAAATGAGTGACTGCCAGTCACCTGAGCTACGGGGGTGGTGGGGGACCCTCTCCTCGAGTGGGCAGGGAGCCCCCTAGCTCGTTTGCTTTATGCGTGCAATCCCTAAACTGCCTTCCTGATGTCCCACTTCCCACCTGACCCGGAACATGCAGCGCCCGGGTGGGAAGACTTTGAAGGCACCAGCGCCTCACCCGCCTCCCCGGTGCACCATCTCAGGGGTCTAAGGCCTCCTTCCTCCCAGGGCAAGGCCTTCCACACTCAGCACCAAGCCTCGGCCTCTCCGAGTGCCCCAACCTCATCCTCCCACCGGCAACCCCCACCCTTCGGGAAAGGGGGACTCCCCGTCCTTGTCCTGCTTCTGGGCCGGGACCTCGCTGCCCTTCTCCTCGCCGTCAGACTTCCCTAGTGGGCCCCCGTGTTGGACCCCACCTCTGTCCTTTCCGGGCAAACAGAAATCTGCCCCCCAGGCCTGTCTCCCTGCTGGCTCACCCCAAGTTCGCTGGCTCACCCCGAGTTCGCAGCACACGCCCGAGCACCCTGCTGGAATGAGAGCGTCAGCCCAGCCCTCCTCACAAGTGCGTCCATTAAACTGAAAAGCTCCTTCTAAGGTCACAGATGCAGACTCGAAGCGTCTGTCTCATGAACAATTAGGACCAAAAACATTCGGTTGTTGTAAAGAGTCTAATGACTTCACCCAGGTCACCAGACACGGCCGAGGAAACACGGGTCAGTCACCGCCGTGGCTGTCCCCCTCCGCTGCCTCTAAGCCTCCTGAAACTCACACAGCTTTGATTCGTTTTCTGAGACCAGCTTTGACTCGTTTTCTGAGGTCTCGCTACACACAACGTGGCACGACGCATCATTCACGCTGGTAAAACAAGCAAATTATTCAATATCATTCAAGCAATTCCTATTTTGTTGCTTTTTCATGGTTTAAATGAGGACCCAGGCATGTTTTTCCCACTGGCTGGATTGTGCATGTGCTGCTCACCAGGCACGACTGCTGTGGCCTTAGGAACTTCCTTCCACGCGTTTCCTGCATCAGTGATCGCTTGGCCTTGCTCCTCCAGCGCATTGGCTTTGCTGGTTCCAAAGAACCTGCTCTTGGATCTTTGGCCAGACTGGGCACCCAGGGCAGGCACCCCCACAATCCCCCACACCTCTCTGCTGGTGTCAGGAGGCAGGAACACACAAAGGAATAGGTAACAGTGTGGAGTTTAATTAAAAGCTCTACAAATGTGGGCCAGGACAATAGTATAGTGGGGAGGGTGTTTGCCTTGCACACGGCCAACCTGGGTTCCATACCCAGCATGCCATATGTTCCCCTGAGCACCGCTAGGAAGTAATTTCTGAGTGCAAAGCCAGGAGTAACCCCAGAGCATCCCTGGGTGTGACCCCAAAACACACAAAAAAAATCCTACAAATGTGAGCACATTCAGAGGTTTCTTTAAAAGAATAATTGGCCGCACCTAGTGGTCCACTGGCTAGGAACCAGCATGAGGCCACGGAGAGTGGAGCCCTGCCTGCAAAGCCAGTGGGCTCCAGCCTCTGAGCCGCTCCCGCCCTTAATGTCCCTAGAGATTGTGACTCCAGAGGGCACAGTCCAGCACCCGCAGAGAAAGCGGCGACACACGTCCATCAACAGCCACACCCGATGGACAAGCCAAGGAACCAGCTGGTTTCTTTCCATTCCTAAAGCCTTGCCCAGCCCCCGGCGGCACCCTTGGGCAGGCTCTGAGCAGGGCCCAAGAGTTGCTCCTCTGACTCTGCCCTTGAGCCCAGCTGCCCGCATGCCCAGAGGACTCAGAGCCAGCATGGAGAGTCGGGCAGGGCCAGACCTATCTTACACGGTGCTCTAGGAGGGGCAGACAGGCCTCCAGGGACGCTGACCACACCTCGTCCAGCTGCATCTTCTAGCCTGCCAGGCAAGAGCATTCACAGGAAACAACAGGAGGTCACAGGAGTCACAGGAGTCACAGGAGCTCACAGGTGGTCACAGATCCAGACTGGGCGCTCAGAGAGCAGTAGAGAGAGGGGGAGGCCCCCGCAGACCTGTTTGAGTCTTCGGCACCAGATAAGGTCCTCTGCACAACGCAGGGGTCACTCCTGAGCACGGAGCCCAGGGCAGCCCCTGACACTGCCAGGTAGGACCCAATCCTCAAAAGCAATGATTTAAAAAGTAGAGCTTGGAAACCGGGCCGTGACAAACCCAAAGTTGCCACGGCTCCCGCTGGCACCGGCTCGCATAGCATGAAAGTGCTCACTGGGCCAGGGGATGGCTTCGGTACTTCCCCTAAAAAGGGACAGTTACCAGACGGTAGCTTCCCCCTAAAAGGGACTGTCGCCAACAAAGCCCCCTAGACTCCCTTAGTTGTTCCTAAGAATGCTTGGTGTACAATTAGAGTGCTTGTTTATGCTGAAACTTAGACTCTGAGTAATAGAGAAACTGGACAAGGAGAGAAGCCTGCGGCAACTGTAGTTTTCATTATACACAATTATAGCATAAAACAAAGATAGTATAAAAATGCCAGCCCGCGCAGCGCTCTCGGCTGCCAAGGCCTGAGCTGGTCTCAGGTCCTTGATAAGGAAAGGCTTGTGGCCTTCAGGCCTTTGCTTCCCATCATTAGCGGGAAGGAGAATTCTTGACCTATGGGTCGAGGGCGGCGGTTACCCCCTGTTGACGGGAATGCAGTGATTAGCCTCCTAAACCTCCTGTGTGAAAAATAATTGGGCCTGTTAAAGTTAACACTTTCTAGTACAAAATCTTAATAATCTTATAATAATAAATTCTGCATAGAAGTTTCTATTTAGGAGTAAGTTAAGTTAATCTATAATATGTGCATAGAGCTAGTAAGTAATTCTATGAAAATCAAAATAAAAGAAAAATATGTACCTTACTTAAGGCAAATATGAAAGTAAAAACAAAAGGCGTCAAAAAACATGTCTGAAAAACAGGGCGCAGGCAAAAGGTGGTCATATGTGGTAGACACGATAAACTCCTTTTGTTGTTAAAAAATGTCTCCTTTGCTAAAAATAACTGGTGTAATCTTGCATCTGTGCATTTGTTGAACATAAGAAGAAAAGCTTTGCCCTCAGTAAACGGCAGCAGCAGTATTTGACCTCCCTTGTGTCAGTACCTGTCTGTCCATTGCGCCCGACGTTCCTGTTCTCCTGATTTCCTCACGCTGGTTACCCCGAGACTTAGAGCTCACACCGACTGAGCGGTCTGAGGCACAAAGTCACACAACAGGGAAGGCCCTGCTGGGTGCGAAAGCCACGGTGACAGCACTGCATGGACCCTGGCACACCAGCAGGACACAGAGACCCCCGCCTGTCCCAGAGAGGAGCCCAGCGGGAGTCCGAGAAAGAGAGAGGCGGCGAGAGCAGCAGCGAGACTCAACCACTGGCCCGTGTCCTGTGCCCTGACTTGGGAATCGCCTGCCCCCCTCTACCCACGTTTCCCCCTGCCCTTGGGGGTGGGGCGGGCAGGAGGGCAGGGAAGGTGCCATCTGGGTCATTCACATGCCCAGAGCTGATCTTCATAACCACTCAAGGCTCTAGGCCCTTGTCAGTGGCGACTTCCTGCAACATCATTCATTCCAGAATCATCTATGGAGCCGCCAACAGAGGCTGGGTATTTGTGGGGTCCAGGCTGCAGATGCAGAGAGCTCTGTCCACCAGCCAGGGCCTCACAGCACGGAGGGGAAACACGGACCCCAATGCTGAGCAATACTAAGGGGACCCAGGGTGAGCTCCAGGGGTGTGGTACAGGGGCCCGGGGCAGAAAAGAGGAGGGAGAAGGCCCCAGTGCCTGCTGGTGCCAGAGCTGAGGGTGCGTGACCCCAGGGAGCAGAGCCCCACCATCACTCTTGACCTGGAAAGGGCTCGGACACTCATCTGTGCTCACCCACAGGTAGCCCAGCCGGCTGGGAACACACACTCCAGCCCGATAGGCTTCCAGCGGCCCTCAGGAGGGATCTCACAGGCTGCTGGGACATGGCTCTGGGGCAGGTGCGCTGGTCTTGACGCCTGAGGCCCTGAGTTCCATCCCTGGCGCTGTCTGCCTCCCCCAGCAAAGCAGCTTCGGGTGCAGTCCTGGGGACCCTGCAGGGCCGGAGCCGAGCACGGAAACGCCAGCCTGGGGTCCCGCATGACAGGGAGCAGTTCCTAGCCCTGGAGCTCCAAGCGGGGCCTCACCCACGAAGAGTCAGACTCGAAATCTAGTTAGAAAGTAGCTCCCCTTTGCCTTCCTGCCTCACAAGCCCAGTGCTGGTCACCTCCTGGTCACCAGGGGAAGAGCTTACCCCACCGCAACCTCAGCCCCCCAGCCCCTCATGTCCCCGTCTGTGTGGTCAGGGGCGTTATTCTTTCCCAGCTCTGCTTCTCGTTTTCCTGTTTAAATTTCAGGGCCACATCCCGTGGTCCTCAGGGTTTTCTGCTTCTGGCACTGAACTCAGCTCACTTGTGGTGGGGCTTGCGGCAACCATATGTGGTGCCAGGGATTGAACCCAGATAGTTGCACGCAAGCCCCTGCCCCGGCTCTTTCTGGCCTGCTAATCACCAAAGCTCCGTCATTCCTCACAGTGTAAGACGGGATCCGTCCATCCCTGCACAGGAAACTGTTCTCAACCTGCGCACCAGCTCTGCTTCGCTCTCCAAGTTTCCACACGTCAACTCCCCACCCCGTCCCTTGCTCTGTCCCAGTGTGTAGTCAGGGCAGACAAAGCGAACAAGAAGGTTTCAGCAAAATGCAGAGGATGGAGCAAAGCTTGGTGTGCACAGACAGGCCTGCCACGGAAAAGCCACGGGAGAACACTGTGCCCGCAGACCAGCGCAAACCCACGCGAGTGCCACCCGCACAGCTCCGCTGAACGCTGGGTGGCTATTCTGGGGCGGGATTCAGACTGGGTGAGCGCAGTCCTGGAGGGGCTGAGACGCGGGCTGGGAGATCTACTGCGAGGTGGTAAGGCGACCTGGGAGCGGCACGAACATCGGGGGGGGCCTGGGAGGGAGTCTCGAAGGTGCTTATGAGCCTGGAGCCATTGAGTGAGACTCCAGCCTGTCAGGCAGCCGGAGGGGCCTGGTGGGGCGTCAGGAATGGACTCGGGCGCTGGGCTGGTCACTGGACTCACAGCTCGTGCTGGTCACTGAACCCACAGCCCCTGTGCGACCCAGCCTCAGCTCTCTCCCTGCTCCAGGGATCTGCTTTGATGTTAAAAATAACAGCATATGGAATATGATCACAAATGTGTTTATTTTTAAAAATTAAAAAAAAACGTGTTTACCTAAGCACACTGGAATCCTGGGTAATGTTTTAAAATAGCGTCAGATGTTATGACTTTATCTTTACAGTGTAAAATGACACAGAGGAAGAGAGGCGGTGAGTCACAGCCCGACAATGGTCAGATTGTCCCTATTCCGGGACGGGGACGGGAACCCCTGCGGGCACTGGGGCCACACCCCCCCCCTCACCACCCTCACTGGCTACTGCTGGCCTTCCTGGGAATTAAACTCCATCTCTCAGCAAATCAGCGATGCTGCAAGGCTGCTAAGGGGCTGGAGAATGTTGGAACATGCAGTGTAGACAGGAGAAGCAGGGGGCGACCACACCCACAATCACCCTTAACCTCCTGGGAGCAAAGGTCAGCCCTTGACTCCAGCCTCTGTGCTGGAGAAGGCGGAGGGTGCGGAGGGGCTTTCCTTTAAGCTCAGACAGTCTGAGGTCTTGTCAAGCCACATCTACAGCCACTGTCCACACTGGGAAGCCACAGGGGCCAGCGGGTGTGGCCTCTGCAGGGCCCTCTGTGCTGTCCTCTGCAGGGCCCTCTGTGCTGCCCTCTGCAGGGCCCTCTGTGCTGTCCTCTGTAGAGCCCTTTGTGCTGTCCTTGGCTGCAGCGTGCGGGGCTCACGGTGACCGCAGCAAACAGGCATCTCTTACTGCTTCCGGGAGCGCCCTTTGGTGGGCCCGGGGGTCTCCCCCTGGCTTCCCCATCATCCCCGACATGGAACCTCCCCATCCCCAAGGAGACCTGACAGCCATTTCTGCCTTCTTGCACCTTCTCTCCCGCGGCCAGGCTACCGGGCATCTAGTAAGTGGATAAGGGTAGCATCCGACTCCCAGAGACCCCTCACCCGCCAACTGCAATCCAAGGGACCCCCCAACTGCACTCTGCATTTGGGCAGCACTGGCAGAGCCTGCGGCATCTGCAGTGCCCTTCTGTGGCCAGCTGAAGGCCAGTCCGCTGCATGGGCCGAAACAGCCTTACCTGGGAGGACCGTCAATTCTTGTTACTTACTCAGTCTCGACTCTAGGCTCCATGCTGGTGGGCTTCCAGCCCCTGCCCAGCCTTGTGCTGCTCTTTCTCTTTAAGACTCAGCGCCCACCACTGAGGGCTGCACCTTCTACCCAGGGTCGTGTTGGTGCCTGGCACTGCCACCTACTGCTCAGAGCGCCCGAGAGGGAACCAAAAAATGTGCCACGGATCCCTGCTGGCTACCACTGTCCCAAGCGCCGTCCCTGACAGCACATAGAGCTCTGTCCCCTAAAGCGAGCCGGCCCCAAGGGAGGCAGTTTCCCACGGGCGCAAGGCCTGTCTACACTGCAGCTTCTCCCCCCCCTCCTCGATGACTGCCCATCTCTGCTGGCTTCAAAGACCTCAGTGCCAAGACCAGAGTGCGGAAGCGCCCAGGCGGGCCTGGCCACTCACAGCCATAGCGAGTTCCTCCCCTGTGTGATCACGCCCGTGAAGCGTGTCAGCCGTCGGGCATCTACTTCGAGCCACTGGTGCAGGTCGTTCCTGCCCGCGCACCATGCGCCGTCGTAGACGTCCGTTTTCGTGGATCCCCGCCTGCAGAGAGAACAGAGACGAAGACAAAGCTCGGAAAGATGAACACGCAGCTCGGTGGAGACGGCCGGGACGGAGATCAGAGCCTGGAAACCAGGACCCAAGGCCTGACTCGGAGCATGAGCTGGAGCGGCTGGTGAACAAGCTGGAACCTTCTCAGCCGCCCGTCCTCCTCCTCCAGGCCCAGAGCAGGAGATGGGTCCAATGGGGTTAATGAGCTCCTGCATTACTCATGCGCCGACACATAGCGGCCCCCTCCCAAGGAGCAGCCCACACGCCAGGTGCAGTGAGCCAAAGGTGGATCCTCCCCCACCCCCACGCAGGAGCACACAGACGAGAAAATAGATCATGAGGACATAGAATGCAAGTGCTATTTCAGGGAGGGGAGCAGCTAAGGCGCCTCAGACAGGGAACCAGACCCTGGAGTGAGGGCAGAGCTGAGCCGGAGGCGGACACCTGCTCACTGGCCTGAACCCCCAGCCCACTACCGCGCCAGCCGTCAGACACACTACATCCTCTCCACCAGTCTCTGAGCTCAATCTACAAATAGGTGATGCTTCTTTTCTGGAATTTTCCACCTGGGATCACCATCCGCAGGGAGAATCCCCTTCCAACCCCGCGTATAAAGGACATTTGGGGGCCAGAGTGATAGCACAGCGGGTAGGGCGTTTGCCTTGCATGTGGCCGACCCAGGTTCGATCCCCCGGCATCCCATATGGTCCCTGAGCACGGCCAGGAGTAATTCCTGAGTGCAGAGCCAGGAGTAACCCCTGAGCATTGCCAGGTGTGACCCAAAAAAGAAAAAAAATAGAAAGAAAGAAAAAGGACATTTGGGCCAAGCAAAGCTTCCCGAGATCCCAAGACCATTTCAACGAGCGCATCGATTCCCCACAACTATGGCACAAAGACCGAGCCAGGGGCACTGTGAGGTGCTGAAGAGGACAGACGAACTCTCCTTCCCCAGCACATCTGCCGCCTGGATTTGGGGACCCCACAGCGCACTGGCCGCCACCCGCAGCAGCCCCCTCGGCCTTGGATTGGGCCAGCCCGGCTGCCTCCAGGGACTCCCCACCAGCACTCACTTCTGAAACCGCCTCAAGGCGGGGGGGGGGGGGGGGGGGGGAATGGAAGTTTGGACCCGACTCCTCCCCCTGCCCCAGCTCCCCATCAACGCACACCAGGGACTGAAGGCGTCTGGGTGCCTGTGGCACGCACCCTCAGGGCGCCGAGTGCCGTCTAGAATCACCGAGGGCACACGGAAGTTTCTGGTCCTCAGTGGCATGTGGGTACCTGGGGTTAAGGTGCTCACGAGACAGTGACGAGCACCAGGTCAACAAGGACCCGGAACCCCAGCCGAGAGGTTATGGGAGGGGGTCAGAGTGACAGCACAGCAGGTAGGGCGTTTGCCTTGCACACAGCCGACCCAGGCTCAATCCCGGCATCCCATATGGTCCCCGAGCACCGCCAAGAGTAATTCCTAAGTGAAGAGCCAGGAGTAACCCCTGAGCATCACCGGTGTGACCCAAAAAGCCAAAAAAAAAATAGAGGTTGTGGGGAGCTTTCTCCTCGCTGGAAGGCAAGTGTGTTTCCCAGCACAGGCAGCCATGAGACCCTGGGATTTGGTTTCTGTGGGGTCACACCCAAGGGTGCTCAGGGGTTACTCTTGGTTCTGCACTCAAGAATTATTCCTGGTGGTGCTCAGGGGACCATATGGGATACTGGGGATCGAACCCAGATCAGCCGTGTGCAAGGCAAAAGCTCTCCCCACTCTACTATCACTCCGGCCCCTTGAGACGCCAGAATTTAGAAATAAAGACGTAAGTTCCCAAGGGAACCACTATCAGGAGTGGAAAGTGGGGGTCCAGGCAGGGAGCAGGCGACCCCCTATTTCACGAGATTCGTGTATTCTAGAGCTTGAGGAACTGCAGCTATCCACATGTCCACGGGTTCAGGACCACCGCAGGACATGCCCCTATAAAAACCCGCGTCTTGAGAAAGCACAGCAGAGTCCGCGACATCTGGCCTGTTCTAGCCACTTCAGGTGCCCACCCAGGGTTGCTCGGTGCTGGCGGCCACCCAATGTTGACCTCCTAGGCCAAACAGCAGAGAACCTCGCACCAGAACCACCACACGGTGAGCCAGAGATCCGACCCGTGCAGCTGTCAGGACCCGGGGCTGCTTCCACATGGGAAGTGTGGTGTGGAATTCAAAAGCCATTTCCGGGCGAGCTACAACTCCAGGAGAAGCCACCTCCTACAGCCAGAGCCCAGGGGGTGTGGACAGAAGCAAAACGAAGTGAGACTTTCAAATACAGTTGATGGGGAGTCATCAGCTAGTGAGGCAGAGGCTACTGTCCCCGTGCAGGGGAGCCAACGCAGAGCTCTGGCTTGCAAGGCACCTGCTCCACAGCGCCACCCCACGGCCACCCGGTTTCCGTACTGGATGACAGAAATTCTCGGCAGAATCCTCCCCCTTGCCTCTACCCACAACCCCCTGTGCATCTACTGAGCTGTGGCCCCGGAACCCCAGCCCTGAGGAGCCCGCACATGTCCCAGCTGACAGGGCAGACAGCCCCAGGGTCCCTCCACCTCATCAACTGAGAAGCCAGCGAGGGTTCAGCAGGCCCGTTGGAGGGTGCCGGCTCCCCTCAGCCTCTCTGGGCCGGGCAGGACGTGGAGCACTGGGACAGCTCATGTCAGGGAGGGCCACAGTGAAAGGCAGATAGCGAGAGCCCACAGAGCCCCCTCAGGGTACTGAGACACAAAGGCAAAGGCACCGGACCTTCTGGGCACTGCGACCCTGTGCCCACTCTGCCCTGAGCCTCTGACATCATCTTCCTAAGGTGGAGTTTTCCAGAACAGACAAAGGTGCTGAAAGGCAACTTCAGAGACTCGAGCAGCACAGCAGTGGCACGAGCCAGGGCCACACCAGTGTGCCGGGCACCTGGCATCTGGGCTCACGGGCCCTTGCTATTCTGGTGTCCCCTTTTCTGTTCTTGACTGTTCTCTTCCTGGACTGTCTAGCCACCCACACATCTATGGTATCTTCCTGGGCAGTCTAGCCACCCACACGTCCATGATATCTTCCTGGGCCGTCTAGCCACCCACACGCCCATGATATCTTCCTGGGCCGTCTAGCCACCCACACGTCCATGATATCTTCCTGGGCCGTCTAGCCACCCACACATCTATGATATCTTCCTGAGCCGTCTAGCCACCCACACGTCTATGATATCTTCCTGGGCCGTCTAGCCACCCACACGCCCATGATATCTTCCCTGGGCCGTCTAGCCACCCACACGTCCATGATATCTTCCTGGGCCGTCTAGCCACCCACACGTCCATGATATCTTCCTGGGCCGTCTAGCCACCCACACGTCTATGATATCTTCCTGAGCCGTCTAGCCACCCACACGTCTATGATATCTTCCTGGGCCGTCTAGCCACCCACACGTCTATGATATCTTCCTGGGC
Source organism: Cryptotis parvus (assembly GCA_021461705.1). NCBI lineage: Eukaryota > Metazoa > Chordata > Mammalia > Eulipotyphla > Soricidae > Cryptotis > Cryptotis parvus. Next base: position 23,724 of record JAJIBD010003415.1, on the reverse strand, counting down.
CGCCTAGCCACCCACACGTCTATGATATCTTCCAGGGCCGTCTAGCCACCCACACGTCCATGATATCTTCCTGGGCCGTCTAGCCACCCACACGTCTATATCTTCCTGGGCCGTCTAGCCACCCACACGTCTATGATATCTTCCTGGGCTGTCTAGCCACCCACACGTCTATGATATCTTCCTGGGCTGTCTAGCCACCCACATGTTTATGATATCAGCTTGTCAAGAATATGCACCATGGCAGGGCTCCCACACTGTGGGAAATCCTCATTTCGAATGTTTTAAGTCATGACTTAAAAATATTCAGCCCCAGTTTTTAAAAAAATCTAACGATTAAAAGTTGCTGCATTTTGCATGTAAACGCCAGCACCCAGACTGTTTCTGTGCAGCCAGAGACAGCGAAGCCCCTTATCAGAACACGCACAGCACAGGCTCTGAAACTCACCAACTTTAGCTTTTGCCTCTTCCACCACCCACCACTTATACAGCCCTGATAGAGTCTGATGACTCCCTATAGGAGAACCCAAGAATAGGCCCAATATCAGATCAAAGCCCTGCTCAGCCACATTACAGAGTTCATCACAGGGTCCCAAGACAGGGTCCCATCACAGCATCCCATCACGGGGTCCCATCACGGGTCCCATCATGGGGTCCTAACATGGGGTCCCAACACGGGGTCCCAACATGGGGTCCCATCACAGGGTCCCAACATGAGGTCCCATCACAGGGTCCCATCCCGGTGCCATCATGGGGTCCCATCACAGGGTCCATCACAGGGTCCATCACAGGGTCCCAACACAGGGTCCTATTACAGGGTCCCAACACAGAATCACAGGGTCCCTTCATAGGCCCCATGACAGATCCCATCACAAGCCCCTCTGAAGGGCTTGTGGAGTTACAGTGGTTTGGTGCAGTCGCAGCAGACTGAGGCTGATCTGGAGGAGACTTCGGGTTCAGGTAAGAAGACTCACGGCAGACAACCCCGGACAAGAAGAATGGGACATGCCCGGCTGATGCCTACGTGTTCCTGTGGGACATGCACGGCTGACGCCTACGTGTTCCCGCTGGACATGCACGGCTGATGCCTACGTGTTCCAGCGGGACATGCACGGTTGATGCCTATGTGTGCCCGGCCCCATACTGGTGGGATAAACAATCTCCACATTCTCGGGCCAGGGGCACACCAGGTCCCCCGGGACAGACGAGGGGTGCCCACATGAACACTGACACGCCAATAAATAACGTGGGCTCGCCGCTCTGGACTGACCCCACGCCTCCTCGTGGACTTGTCTGGAGCACTGCCGCTGCTGCTGCACCTCACACGCAGGCAGAGACGATGAGATGGGATGGGATGAGTGCGGCCTCCCCATGCCACAGCCCACCCCATGGGGAGACTGATGGTGACGCAGAGGGCACGGGGTTCACCTGACAGAGGAGAAATGGCTTGGAGAGAGAAACCCCATTGGCTTCCTGGTGGAGGCGGCATTTCCAGCATGACACCAGGTTCCCCCGCCCTGCACAGGCATCAGGGCCCTATGACGCAACCCTCTGGGTGCTCACTAAGGCAGCACCCACGTTTTTCTGTGACCTCGCTGTCAGCCCTCCTTACAAGGCATCCCAAGAGCCAAGCAACCCGCGGTGACACCTGCTCCAATGCCTGTGCTGAGAATGAGGCCTCAGGCCGACTCTGAGAAGTGGCGGTTGGGTCTCCCGAAAGGGAAGCTGGCGACGGGGCTGCACCTCACCCGGTCCCACCTGTGCCATCTCCTCACGCCCAGCGGAGCAGCTGCGGAAAGGGGTCTTGGCTTTCTCAGAGGGGTTGAGGATGCCGCCGGGTATGAGGGCACGGCCCTGAGTCTCTGGACCCTTCGGAGACCCCCGACCAAGGAAGGCAGGGTAGTTCGAGCGGACACCTGAAAGCTCACTTTTGGCTGGCTGTAGCTGACCCAGGAGGAGAAGGTCCCAGAAATCTGGCTGTGAGCAGAAAACTGAATAGTAAATAATTACAGCCTAAACGCAGGCCTGGAGGCTGTGGAGGGAGGTGAGCTGTTTGAATACAACCCTAATTACAGGCCTTCACCTTGAAATTAAACAGCGTAGGTAGGCTGCCGGGACGTGTCAGGGAGAGGGGAAGCGGCAGTGTGTGGGGGGCAGACCCCCCAAAACACGGCGTGGGCTACCTGAACTGGACATCCCAGCACCGTGACCAGAGTCGTGGGGCTGTACACGTTTAGCTGTGCTCGTGCTCTGCGTCCAGGTACTGACCCACTGACCATTAGCGCATGGGCAAAGCAGGTACACAGCCATGGCAGTTTCTGCACCCTGATGCCATCACCCCAGAGCTGCCAATCATGTCTGAACAGAAGATGCTGAGAGACAAAGAGAGACAGAGACAGAGATAAAGTGAGACAAAGAGACAGAGAGACAAGGGAACAGGTCAGGTGGCACAGACCCAACCAGACCACGCTGTGGCCGGGCTCCTGAAGCATCACCACTGCCCGGGGTCGCACCCGAGGCCGCAGTGCAGTCAGTGCCTCAACCCAGAAAATACGGAAAAGCAAGACCGCGCCCCTGCAGAAGAGCCTCCTCTGAGTTTGCAGAGGGTGACGGAGGAGCTTGTCGGTGGTGACCACAGGCAGGAGCCCCTGGCCGTGGTTTAACGGCCACACCGTGCTGTGTCTGTGGCACATGCCCAATGCTAAACGGGGTGCAGGCCCGGTCCCCAGAACATCTTCCCCAGGTGACGGTACAGCTCCTTGCCGTGTGCTAGACACGCACACACACAGTAGGGCCATCGCCCGCTGGGACTGTGGACATAAACACGCCCCTCTGCAGAGGGAGGGCTGGGAGCCAGGGAGAGCCGCAGCCTCCAGCTCCCCGCAACAGCCCCCGCGCCCTGACCCCCATCCACAGTCACCCCCACGGCCCCTGCTCCACCCCCACCCTGACCCCTGCCCACAGCCCGCCCCACTCCCCTGCTGAGAGCTCCAGACCCTCCATCCTAGCTGCAGCTCCCACCAAAAGGACCCTAGGCCACCCCGTGAGAACTCGTGGGGCCTCTCTGCTCTGACGAGTGACCGGCACGGACACCTCTCTCTGCACAAGGCGTGTTGTTATCGCTGAGGGGCGCCAGCTCTCCACAGAAGCCAGCAGGAAGCAGCAGGTGGATCACAGGAGACTTTGGGAGCACCGCAGCCCTCTGCTCTGAGAAGGGTCTCAGCTACTCAGATCCTCAGAGGCTCTCCTGAGACGCAGCAGCACCCACGGGAGAGGCAGGCCACACCCCTTAGTAAATGGCCTCTGTTCATTCACTCGTGCAGGAAACGCCACACCTCAGCTCTGGGTGGAGGCCCAGAGAAGACAGGGTGGTCCGAGAACCTGGGGGCAGCCCCTCAGCCCAGAGGAGGGGACAGCGGAGCTTGGAGGGGAGCGGCCTGGCCCCAGACGCGGGGCCCCCTCCCAGAACTCTGCCTCTGCCCGGTCTTTGACACCTGGGGACCACCTGGCGGAGAGAGGCGGACCCCGCCCCAGCACTGCCACCCCCAGGGTCCACCGGACACGGCGTGGCTATGGACTGTCCCTCCCAATCCTTGAGGGCATGGCACTGAGGAGTCGGGTGTGCTCGCAGGGGTAGCGGGGGAGAGCCTGGAACTGCCCCGGGGCAGGGGCTCAAATGCTGACCGGAAACCAGCAGCAGGTCAGGACAGCTGGGCAGGAGGGATGAGGCAACACAGCGGGGGGCGTCAGGAACATGCCCACCCCACCCCGAGGTCCCCTGGCAAAGGCGGTGGGAGGTTAAAGGTGAATGAAGGGTGCAGGGAGGGGCCCGGGTTACGCAGGTGGGACCAAGGCTGCCCGCAGGGTCTTCAGAGAAGGAAGCGGAGAAGCACCGAGCTAAGAGCTGAGCTGCTGCCCCGGGACTGGCCCGCCATGGCTGGGGTGAGGGCAGAGCTCTGGGCAGCGGCCACGTGGGGCCTCTGGGGACTGAAGAGGCCGGACATGGGCTTCCCCTCAGGCTAGAGGAAGCAGCCTGCCCACTGCCCACCACCCCGCGCCAGCCCCGGGAGAGAGAAGTGAAGTGCCTGCTCAGCACGAGAACGAAGGAGCCGAGTCTAAGATGTAGCAGGAGGGGCAGGAGGCGAATGCCAGGATTGGAAGCTGGTCCCCGGGCGGGCAGGCTGCGGGCGGGAGCGGTCCCCGGGCGGGCGGGTCCGCGGCGGAAGCTGGTCCCCGGGGCGGGCAGGGCCCTGGGGGCGGCCGGAAGCTGGTCCCCGGGCGGGCAGGGCCCTGGGGGCAGTCGGAAGCTGGTCCCTGGGGCGGGCAGGGCCCTTCAGGTGCAGAAAGTTTGGTCAACCCTGTCCATGCTGGGGATGAGAGCCGTTGCAGGGTGACCGTGTGCAAGGTTCCCCCAGCCTCCCTACCTGAATATTGAGCCTCCCACGATGCGCCCCAGCCCGTAGCGCTTTGTCGTAGAGGCGTGGAGCTGGAAGTCTGTGATTTTTAAGGTCTCCAGGCCGAGAGGTGGGCACCCTGCAGAGGAAGCACTGGTTACAAACACGGACACACGGACTGGCTCTGCGGAACCTCCACGCACTGTCCACCTGCTCACTGACTACCTGCTCACTGTCCACCCGCCACAGTCCACCCGCCACAGTCCACCTGCTCACTGTCCACCCGCTCACAGTCCACCCGCCACTGTCCACCCGCTCACTGTCCACCCGCTCACAGCCCACCCGCTCACAGTCCACCTGCTCACAATCCACCCACTCACAGTCCACCCGCTCACTGTCCACCCGCTCACTGTCCACCCGCTCACTGTCCACCCGCTCATTGTCCACCCGCTCACTGTCCACCCACTCACAGTCCACCTGCTCACTGTCCACCTGCTCACTGTCCACCCGCTCACAGTCCACCTGCTCACTGTCCACCCACTCACAGTCCACCCGCCACTGTCCACCCGCCACTGCCACCGCTCTTGTCCACCTGCTCACTGTTTACCAGTTCCTGTCTACCTCTGTCTGCTCAAGTCCAGCACGCCCCCCGCTGTCCACCCGCTCATTGTCCACCCGCTCACTGTCCACCCGCTCACTGTCCACCCGATAACTGTCCACCCACTCACAGTCCACCCGCTCACTGTCCACCCGCTCACTGTCCACCCGCTCACAATCCACCCGCTCACTGTCCACCTGCTCACTGTTTACCAGTTTACTGTCTACCCGCTCACTGTCTACCCGCTCACTGTCCACCCTCTTTGCTGTCCACCCACTCATTGTCCACCTGTTCACTCTTCACCAGCTTACAAGCCCACTGACCCCAAGCTGCCCCTCCAGTGCTTGCCCGGGGGGCTGGTCCCGAGGCCAGACAGGGATGGGCGCGTGTTAACCAGGAAAACGTGCTCGGAACTCGCAGCCGAAGGGCCCAGAGGGCTTGGGGAGCTCCACTGACCCAGCGCGAGTTTGAAGGTCATGCGTTCCCCAGCCCCACCCTGGCTGCCCATCCAGGGGGCTGCTCCGGTGTCCACTTCCTCTCCTCAGCTTCCTTTCCCAAATCTTCCCATTCTGTGCTCAAAAGTCCTCGGTGCCCTGCTTCTGGCCCTGGCCAGAGTCTGCCCAAAGAGCTGCAGGAAAGAGGGCTGGGGTGCGGACAGGCTCAGGGCAGAGCTGAGTAAGCCCAGGGACACTCCTGCTCCAAGCGGCCCGGCCTGGCCCAACAGCCAAAGGACTCCTAAAGGGGTGCAGCGGGAGGCGAAGGTCAGATGTCCTGGACAGGAACCCTCAGGGCACGGTGCCAGCTCTAAGCAGTGCCCAGCAGGGCTCACCGTCCTGGGGGAAGCCGGCTCGGAGCAAGTGGGGGTCAGCCCTCATGATCCTCAGAAAGGGGAGACCCCAGCCTGTGTGTTTAGCTAAATCCCCACGGCCAGTCAGTCGAGAGGACAGCCCACCACAGAAGACCCTCATCCCTCACCCCGACCCAACCTCAGAGTCCGCGCCCGCCCCAGAAACCCTGACTGACAGGTGTGCAGGGGTGGAGAAGGACAGGTCACTGCGGTCACCCTGGGGACGTCAGCATTAGCAGGGGTCTCCCCTGTAGAGCCCCCAGCTCAGAGGCTCTGGACCCCTTCCCGGGTGTCCAGCCTGGCCCCGCTGCTCAGAACCCTCAGGCATGGGGCATGGCGGGAAATAACCTTCCTGGCAGGCTCTGAAGCCTCAATTACTACCGGCGAGAACTGAATTGCTCAAGCCCTGTCTTGAGCCTTCCTGAATTTCCCTGCGGCCACACCCGTCCCCTGCACGCCTCCTTCATGGTTTCACTAAGTCACAGGTTTTTAACGCAGACAAGCGAATGTCAAGGAGACTCTGACCACTAGAAGGTAACATCGGGAAACAGCCTCATGATCTTCTGGCAGAGATGAAAAACATTTCGCTATAGAAGCAAAAGCACGAGGGAAAGTAGCAGCGATGTCTTTTTTTTTTTTTTTTGTAAAAAAAGAGAAATTTATTTTAGACACAGAAATATCAATGCAATCATCATGGGAACCACAAAACAAAAAATATTTGGAATAAAGACAAGTAAAAGAAATGATGTTTGGAAACCTGGAGAGCCATATGCAAAAAATTACTGTCATTATTTAACACCATATATAAAAACTAACTACAAGTTGATTAAAGATTTATATATAATACTTAAACCCATAAATACACAGATGAAAACAAAATTATTTTTAATGTATTATTAAAAAAAGCCTACAGACTCTGGGGATTTGACTCTCTAGGGATTTGACTCTCTGGGGATTTGACTTTAATGGCAAAGGAACAGATGTAAAAATATTTTAAGAATGGAATTATATCAAACTAAAATGCTTTTTTACCACAGACACAAAACTGCAGTCTACTCTCTGGGAGAAGCTATTAGCACATCATATATCAGACAAGGGCTTAATATTCAGAATACAAAAAGTATATGTATCAATATGCTGCATATTTATATATAACTATATGAAATGTTCAACGGAACAAACATCTCTGAATGCAGCAGTTATGTGTACCTAGGTCGAGAAATCAACATGATGAACGACCTAAAACCTGAGCTGCGCAGGAGGAAGAGAGCGGCATGGAATGCCTTCAAAGGCATCGAAGAAATAGCTAAAAGGACAAAGAACCTCTGGCTCCTGGCACATCTCTTTGACTCCACCATTCTCCCTGCATTAACATACGCCTCAGAGACCTGGGCCCTACGAAAGCAGGATGAGAATGCTATTCAGGTGTCCCCAGAGAGGAATCGAAAGAGCTATGCTTGGAATATCACGCCTCACTCAAGAGAGAGAAGGAATCCGGAGTTCTGACCTCTGTCGGGGATGCCGCTGGGGTCCCCGACAATGTCGGGACAGAAGTTCTCTTCTACCACCGAGGACACTGGGGGAACAGATGAAAACTCACGAGTCCAGAGCAGTTCCAAAAAGGCTTTTAATAGTTCAAAAGCTCTTCCACAGCAATCCAATATAATGAAAGAACTCTAGCTCTGGTCCAAATTTAGACCATACTAAAGAGCCTAAGTCTCCCACCAGAGAGAGGATCTCACCCGAGAGGAGTCCTACCTAAAAGAAGGAGCAAAAGGTCCAGGAGCAAAAAGCCAATGCGCCTCAAGTCAGTCCCCTTATATACACCAAAGTAATCCAACAGGGAGGGTCATGTCAACAAAGAACCCTAAACAGAGTGTAGAAGGGCGGTGCCACACCTATTACAGGTATAAACAAAGGTTATGCCAAGGACTAATCTCTTCTTCTGAGATTATCTCTTATGTAAAATACTGGAGAGAGAGAGAGAGAGAGAGAGAGAGAGAGAGAGAGAGAGAGAGCTGGTATAAATACATCTTAATTTCATGAGTTTCATGTAATCTAGATGGTACCCACAAGGTCCTTCTTATTTATTATCTGCACCAGGGTGATTCTGAGTATCTTGTTCTCCATATACTGAAAGGGTCACACTCGCCTGCTTGAGAATAAACTAGTATGATCCTTCCTATAATCTTCCTATAGTCTCAACGTAGCCAGGTTGGTAGTCTCCTGGTAAATTCTAACTGTCCCACGCTGGGTGCAGTGGGTATAAAGAGGAGCTGTGCCCAATCTAGAAAACATAGAAGTCTTAGTAGATGTATAAGTCAGAAGTTATTCAATCAAGGTGACTTCTGTAACTGCCACACCCTCTAGCAGTGTTTACATAGAAGAGAGGTCTCATTAGAATGAACCTTGGCTTAAGTAGATTAAGCTGTGAGTGGGCAAAACAGCAAAGTTCCCAAACTAGCTAAATCTGTCATCCAACAGACCTCTGACGACATTCCAAGGTCAGGGACACTGTCTCGTTTGCCAAGCCAACAAAAAATCAGATGGGCTGGACGTGCTATGGCTCCTGCAGAGGACAGAGGACGGGGTGCCCTCGGGGAGGACAGACGCCCAGCTGCGGTGCACATGCGGCCACTTCACAGACCACAGTGACTTTCCCTCTGGAAGCGGTGGCCTGGCCGCCTCTTCTACGTGGGTTTGTGTCTTCCTGTGCCTGCGTGTTCCTGCTCTTGGAGGTGTTGGGACTCCCCACTGCGGGTGCACATGATTTCTTGTCTTATTAAGGGGGCTTCAGTGTTGCTGCTCTGTGCACACATACACAGCACACACAAATATACACATACACAGCACACACAAATATACACACATACACAGCACACACAAATATACACACATACACAGCACACAATACACACATACACAGCACACAGATACTCACACATACACAGCACACAAATATACATACATACACAGCACACAAATATACACATACACAGCACACAATACACACATACACAGCACACAATACACACATACACAGCATATAATACACACATACACAGCACAGAATGCACACATACACAGCACACAATACACACATACACAGCACACACAGATACTCACACATACACAGCACACACCAATACACACACATACACAGCACACTGTCCTCCGCTATGCTGGGGGTCAGAAATGCATACCATTTCCATGGGCAGCTCCGGAACCCCAGACAGGAAATGATGATGGCTTTGGGGCAGCTGCAGAAAGGGCTGGGAGGGAAATTCCGAGAGGGCTGGAAGCTGCCGATTACAGAGACCCTTTGGCCTAAGTCCCTGTTGTGGAGCTGAATCTCCATCATGGCGGACAGAAGTGGAAGCCAGAGCCTGGTGGAAGCAGAAGTGAGCACCCAGCTGCTCATTTCCACCATGTTGGTTGTGGCGGTGAGATCACACACTGATGCGTGATTTCTGCCCTAGGTAGCATCTGGTGCTGAGCACCTGGGCCGGTCCCTCCCACATGCCACAGCTTGGGTAACAGAACAGGGAGAAGGCATTGCTCACCGTCCCTGATGTCCTCCTCGTGGGCCGAGGGACACTGGCACCGTCCATGGCCGCCTTCTCTGAGCTCCTGATTCTTGAGCCTTTTCTGTTACTATTCTTACCTAGGAGGGACAGAGAGAGAGAGAGATGTGTGTGTGTGTGTGTGTGTGTGTGAGAAAGTGTGTGTGAGAGTGTGTGTGAGATTGTGTGAGTGTGAGTGAGAGCATGTGAGTGTGTGTGACAGAGTGTGTGGAGTGTGAGAGGTGTGAGTGTGAGAGTGTGTGTGACAGAGTGTGTGAGTGTGTGTGAGTGTGAGTGTGTGTGTGAGGGAGTGTGAGAGTATGAGAGTGTCTGAGTGTGAGAGTGTGTGTGAGGGAGTGAGAGTGTGAGAGTGTCTGAGTGTGAGAGTGTGTGTGTGAGGGAGTGTGAGTGTGAGAGTGTCTGAGTGTGAGAGTGTGTGTGTGAGGGAGTGTGAGAGTATGAGAGTGTCTGAGTGTGAGAGTGTGTGTGTGAGGGAGTGTGAGTGTGAGAGTGTCTGGGTGTGAGAGTGTGTGTGAGGGGAGTGTGAGAGTATGAGAGTGTCTGAGTGTGAGAGTGTGTGTGTGAGGGAGTGTGTGAGTGTGAGGGAGTGTGAGTGTGAGAGTGTCTGAGTGTGAGAGTGTGTGAGGGAGTGTATGTGTGAGAGTGTATGAGAGAGTGTGTGTGAGTGTGTAAGGGAGTGTGTGAGGGAGTGTGAGTGTGTGTGTGAGGGAGTGTATGTGAGAGAGTGTATGAGGGAGTGTGTGTGGAGTGTGGGGAGTGTGTGAGAGAGGGAGTGTGAGAGAGCATCACTGCTTTCCTGCCACCAAGTGACACCACCCTAGGCTAGTGCAGCACCAGCAACCGGAAGCCTGTTCCCAGGAGCAGTGGGGAAGCCCCTCTGAGAGCGCGCTGTCGCTATCCTCTAGCACAGCCCCAGGGACAGCTAGTGGGTGAGAGGGGTGGACGTCCAGTTCAGGCTCCAGTGCCCGGCCAGGAGAGGGGTGATACTGCTCTCCTCCCCCACCACCCCTGCAGTGCTGACCTTTCACCCCAGCCCCGCATGTGCTGACCCTCCCCAGGACTTGGTCACACCCCACCCTGATCCCTGGGGGGCTGGGAAGCCCAGTGGGCCCCTGCCGGGGCAGATGTTCTGGCACAGGCTGAGTCTTCGTGAGGCCCAGAGGGAGGGGGTGAAGGTCAGACCCCAGTCCCTGCTCTGCCGCCACCTGGAGCCCGGCGCTCTCTCCAGCCCACTCAGCTCTGCCCCGGCAGTGAAACGAGGAGGCCAGGACAGCCATGAACAGCGGCTAAGGGAAAGGACCAGAAGCTCGTGTGATGCCTCCCCCAAAGCTCACAGTCCCTGGGCAGGAAGAGGAACAAAATATCCGCCCAGGGCACAGTGCCCTCCTATAACTGAAGGCCGTCTGCTGGCCCACCTTGACCCCCTGTCCACACCGCCACGCCCAGGCCAGCCGGCCACTCATCCTAAAGCCCTTTTTCAGACGAGGACACAGGCCGGACGGGAGAGGAGGCCCCAGCCTGCACCCTAGGGCCCCTGACTGCTACATAACCGCTGACTCCAGCCGCTTCTGGACCCTTCCTGAGGCTCCTCTACCTGGGCAGGCGAGCCGACATATGGTGAGTGAGGTCAGGCCTGGAGCAAGCGGCGAGCCCGGGGCGGGAAGCCGGCATCGAATCAGCTTCTCCATCTGGGCTGCGTGACAAAAGCAGATTCCTTCAAAGCAGCAAGTCACTTGCCAATGCGGCCACATGTTTGTTCTATTCTGGTCGATGGTGAGGAGAATGTTTCCCACACAGGGAAACTATTTCTCTGCACCCCCCCACCACCCGCTTACAGTAGCAGCCCTCCTCCGGAGATACAAGGGCTCTGTGCTGGCACACTGACCCCCAGAAACCCCAGCGCCATATCTGCACGCCCCAGTCCAGGACCAGCCCGGGGCCACAGGCACCCCCGCCTGCCTCTTGCTAAGGCACCGGGAGAAGGTGGGTTCTCAGGAGCTCTGCAGAACAGCATCAGGACAGGCATAGCAGCTTCGAGACCATCTGTGGAGTCAGACTCTGAGCGAACATGGAAAACCTAAACAAAAGTGGGGCACCCCAGGGCCCTGCTGAAATGCAAGAAAGGATCCGAGTGCAGGGAGCAACAGCCTGACTCTCTACAGCTGTGAGCTGGTCAACCTTCCCGGGAACAGGAATCCAGGCCGGTGATTCCTGGATGCCGCTGGGTAGGGAATGATGAGGGGCTCTGCCTCGCCGAAGTCCTCCCCACAGAGGCTGCAACTGAAATCACTGAAATCAACAGAGAACCCATCAATTCCTTTCTTATCCCGCTGCATCTTCTCTGGGAAGCGACCAGCCACCCCTGCTTTGCTCTGGGTCCACCTTCCCCGCAGAACCTGGGGCCCTGTCAGGAGCCCGGGGTACAGGAGAGAGCTGCTTCCAACCCAGGAGACCCTGTCATGCATTTGCTGGGCTTTTGTTTTTTTGCATCCTGATTTTTTTATTATACTAGACTTTTATTATACCACCGTGAGATATACAATTACAAAGATGTTCATAATTGGGTCATCATACAGTGTTCCAGCACCCATCCCTCCACCAGTGCCCCATTCCCACCACCAAGTCCCCACATTCCCTCCCACCCACCCCCAGCCTACCTCTATAGTAGGCACTTTTTCTTTTCCTTTCTCCGTCACTGTCTGTCTGTCTGTCTCTGTCTCTATCTCTGTCTGTCTGTCTGTCTGTCTGTCTCTCTCTCTCTTCTCTTAAACATTCTGACTTGCCCCACAGGCATTTAGGGTTTATCATGTAAGTCTCTGTATATTCAATGCTGAGTTCTAGTCTGGCTTTACCATTTCCCACAATTAGAACACTAGTATATATTTATATACCATTAATGAATGCAGTCATTCTATATCTGACCTTTTCCTTCTGATTAATTTCACTCAGCATGATAGTCTCTATGTTTATCCATTAGGTAAATTTCACAACTTCATCTTTTCTGACAGCTGCATAATATTCCACTGTGTAGATGTACCATAATTTCTTTATCCAGTCTTCTGTTCTCGGGCATTTAGGTTGTTTCCAGATTCTGGCTATTGTGAATAGGGCTGCGATGAATATAGAAATGCAGATAGTGTTTGTGCTGTGTGTTTTGGGTCTCCAGGGTATATTCCCTGGAGTGGTATTGCTGGGTCAAATGGGAGCTCAATGTCTAGTTTTTGGCAGAATGTCCATATTGTTTTCCAAAAAGGCTGGACTAGTCGGCACTCCCACCAACAGTGGATGAGAGTCCCTTTCTCTCTGCATCCACACCAGCACCGGTTGATCTTGCTGTTTTGGATGTGTGCCAGTCTCTGTGGTGGTGAGGTGGTACCTCATTGTTGTTTTGATTTTTATCTCCCTGATGATTAAAGATGAAGAGCACTTTTTCATATGCCTTTTGACTATTCGAATTTCTTCTTTTGGGACGTTTCTATTCATTTCTTCTCCCCTATTTTTTGATGGGGTTGGATATTTTCTTCTTGTAAAGTTCTACCAGTGCCTGATATATCCTGAATATTAACCCCTTATCAGATGGGCATTGGGTGAATATTCTTTCCCAGTGTGTGGGCTGTCTCTGTATCTTGATCACCATTTCTTTTGAGGTGCAGAAGCTTTTCAGTTTTATATAATCCCATTTGTTTATCTTTGCTTCCATTTGCTTTGTCAGTGGTGTTTCATCTTTGAAGATGCCTTTAATTTTGATGTTGTAGAGTGTTTTTCCTATGTTTTCTTTGATGTACCTTATATATTCATGTCTGATTGATGTTCAGATCTTTAATCCATTTTGATCTTACTTTTGTGCATGGCATGAGAGGGAGGTCAAAGTTCATTTTTTACATGGAGCTGCCCATTTTTCCCAGAACCATTTGTTGAAAAGGCTTTCTTTGCTCCATTTAATATTTTTTTGCTCCTTTATCAAAGATTAAGTATTTGTATATTTGAGAGTGTTTCAGGATATTTGGTTCTATTCCATAGGTCTACAGGTCTGTTTCTATACCAATACCATGCCATTTTAGTTATAACTGCTTTGTAGTAGAGTTTGAAGTTGGGGAAAGTGATACCTCCCATCTTCTTTTCCCAAGGACTGCTTTAACTGTTCATAGGGGTTTATTATTCCATACAAGTTTCAGGAGTGTTTGGTCAATTTATTTGAAGAATGTCAGGGGTATCCTTATAGGGACCGCATTGAATCTGTATAAAGCTCTAGGGAGTATTACCATTTTAATAATGTTAATTCTCCCCAATCCATGAGCAGGGAATGTGTCTCCATATCCTCAGGTCCTCTTTTATTTCTTGAAGCAACATTTTGTAGTTTTCTTTGTAGAGATCCTTTACATTCCTAAACTGATTCCTAGGTATTTGATCTTCTGTGGTGCAGTTGTGACTGGGATCAGTTTCTTTTAATATCCCTTTCTTCTCTTTAGTTATTTGCATAAAGGAAAGCCATTGACTTTTGGGTATTGATTTTGTACCCTGCCATTCTACTATAGGAATCTATTATATCTAGGAACTTTTTGGTAGAAAGTTTAGGGTTCTCTAGGTATGTCATCTGCAGATAGTGACAGCTTGACTTCTTCCTTTCCTATCTGGATGCCTTTATGTCCTTTTCTTCCCTGATTGCTATGGCAAGTACTTCCAGTACTATATTGAATAGAAGTGGTGAGAGGGGCAGCCTTGTTTTGTGCCCAATCTTAGGGGGAAGGCTTTCATTTTTTCCCCATTGAGAATGATACTCACTGTGGGTGTGCAGTAGATCACTTGATCACTTGCAGTAGATGGCGTTGATTATATTGAGGAAGGTTCCTTCAATTCCCATTTTATGGAGTTTTTATCATGAGCGGGTGTTGGATCTTGTCAAATGCTTTCTCTGCATCTATTGATATGATCATATAGTTTTTATTTTTCCTCTTATTAACCACTTGTATCACTTGTTTTCCCATTGTTCATCGATTTGCTTGAGCGGGTGCCAGTAACATCTCCATATGCCCTGTCGCAAGCAAGTATAGCCTGAGGGCATCTGCTTGCTCCAGGAACATGAAGAGCCTCAAACCATTCCTTCAGGTCATGGGAATGAGGTCTATAATTGTTACTGGTTTTTGGCATATCAAATGCAACACGGGTAGCTTGCCAGGCTCTGCCGTGCAGGTGGTACATTCTCAGTAGTAGGCTCTCACCTCGTGCATTTCTCCTCTTATTGATATGATGTATTATGTTGATTGACTTGCAGATGTTGAACCATCGTTGCATTCCTGGGATGAATCCTACTTGGTCATGGTGTATCATCTTTTTGATGACTCTTTGGATTCTATTTGCTAGTATTCTATTGGCACGTGATAGGGTCACGTGATCCTATGGCACGTGATAGGGTCCAATGGAAATGTTACTGGTGCCCATTCGAGCAAATCAATGAATAACAGGATATCAAGTGAAGTGATCAAGTGATCAAGTATTTTATTGAAGATCTTAACATCTGTGTTCATCAGGGAGATTGGCCTGTAGTTTTCCTTTTTCATGATGTCTCTGTATGATTTGGGTATCAGGGTTACATTTACCTTGTAGAAGCTATTTTGGAGTGTTTCTGTTCCTTCAATTTCCTGGAAGAGCTTGAAAAGGACAGGGAGTAGTCCTCTTTAAAGGTTTGGTAGAATACACTGGTGAATCTGTCTGGACCTGGGCTTTTGTGTTTGGGCAGACTTTTGATTACTGATTCCATCTCCTCGATGATGATAGGTTTGTTGAGGTATTCCAAATTTTCTTGTTGCAGCCTTGGGAGGCTTTAGAAATTCAGGAATTTGTCCATTTCTTCTAGGTTCTCTTGTTTCGCGGCATATAGACTCTCAAAGTAATCTCTGATGATCTTTTGAATTTCTGTGGTTTCTGTTGTTGTGAAAAAAGGGCACCTTTTTCATTTCTGATTCTACTTATTTGGGTTCTTTCTTTCCCTTTCCTTGTGAGTCTTGCAAGTGGTTTGTCAATCTTGTTTATTTTTTCAAAGAACCAGCTCTTGGTTTCATTAATCTTTTGAATTGTTTTTTGGGATTTCATCTCATTGATTTCCACTCTAAGTTTCATTATTTCTTTTCTTTCTACCTGGATTGGGCTCCTTTTGCTAATAGCTTTCCTAGATCTTAAGCTGTGAAGTCAGACTATTTATGATGGCCTTTCTTCTTTTCTGATGAATGCTTGAAGAGCTATGAACTTTCTGCTTAACACTGCTTTCTCTGTATCCCACAAGTTCTGGTAATTCATGTCTTCAGGTGTCTTCAGTCTCATTTGTTTCCAGGAATTTTTTGGATTTCCTCTTTGATTTTTTTTTATGGCATGCTGCTGTTTAGCAGTGAGCTGTTTAGTTTCCAGGTGCTTGGTATGACTCTATTTTTGTGTGTGATTAACTTCTATTTTCAATGTATCATGGTCTTAAAAAATAGTTGACATAATTTCTATCTTCTTGATTTTATGGAGGTATGTTTTGTGGCTCAGCATGTGATCTATCTTGGAATATGTTCCATGTGCACAGGAGAAAAATATGTATTCAGCTTTGTGGAATGAAATGCCCTGTATATATCTATTAGCCCTCTTTCTTCCATCTCTTCCTTTAGGGCCAGTATTTCCTTGGTGAGTTTCAGTCTTGTTGATCTATTAAGAGTTGATAGAGCTGTGTTAAAGTCTCATCATGTTGAGACTTTAAAGTCTTACAATCATGTTGCTGTCAATGTCCTCTTTGAAGTCTATTAGTAGTTGTTTTAGGTATTTTGCTGGCCCCTCATTTTGGTGTATATATGTTTAGGAGTATAATTTCTTCCTGATATATCTATCCTTTGATTATTAAGAAGTGATCTTCACTGTCCCTTCTGACCTTTTTCAGCCTGAACCTTCTAACCTTTTTCAGTCTATGTTGTCGGATACTAGTGTGGCCACCCTCGCCTTTTTGGAGGGGTTGTTTGAGTGGAGGATTTTTCCAGCCTTTAACTTTGAGCCTGACTTTGCTATGATTGCTCAGATGCATTTCTTGAAGGCAGCAGAATGTTGGGTTCAATTTTTCTTTTCTTTTTTTTTTTTTTTGCTTTTTGGGTCACACCCAGCGATGCTCAGGGGTTTCTCCTGGCTCTGCATTCAGGAATTACTCCTGGCAGTGCTCGGGGACCCTATGGGATGCCGGGGATCGAACCCGGCCGGCATAGGCTGGCTGCATGCAAGGCAAATGCCCTACTCACTGGGATATCGCTCCATTTTGCCTCTGGCTTCTTGCAAGGCTCTGCTGGGGTGGCGGGCCAGGGCTAGAACCTGCCATCCCTCCTGGGCACCTTGTGACCAGCTGGGCACAGGGAGAGCTGGTAGCAGCTCTGCCCTGTGAATGAGTCTCTGGATCAGCGTACCTGGGCTGGGCTTGAAAAAGACTGCTGCAGGGTGGGTCTCGACGAGCTGGGCTGTGATCAGCTCTTCTGCTGGGTGGAGTTCTGAGGAGAGGGAGTCGGGATGTGGAAAATGGCAGCCCTCATGGTGTGGGGGGTTCCTCTGGCTTCTTCCCTCTTCTGGAGGGATGGCAGGTTCTAGCCCTAGCCCACCACCCCAGCAGAGCCTCGCAAGATAAGGCCCAGTTTCAATGCCTGCTCTCAGTTCTCTCTTTTTGTTTCTATAAAGATAGGAACCTTGACTCAAAACAAGCTGTTTCTTGTCCAAGTATCTCTGATCTGACTTTTCCTGGGGATTCTCAGGTCAGGGAAAGCTGTTCTCTAGAACTGGGCTTTCCAACATTTCTGTACCTGTGGGTCGGCAACTGTCTTGCCTACCTGTCCACAGCCATAACCAAGGCAGGACATGAGTGGGCTTCTTAGTCCTGCAGACCCTAGCAGTCAGGGGCAGTGGTTGGAAACACCTCTCTGCAAGCTGGTTCTGACGCTGGCTCTCCCGGCTCCACTGGGAGCTGTTCAGAAGAAACGGGAACTCACTCCAACCCAGCCGTTTCCTGTGTAATGGGTCTTCACAGGCAAGGCTGGAACAGAGCAAACTACCCACCAGGACAACAGCTGGAGAGCTCGACTATGTTTGACCTTCAGGGCTTCCCCCTTTACCCAGGATCTATTTTGGAGAAATGGTTTAGCTGCTTTGTGAACTTCTGTTGTTCTGTTTGGAGGCGAGGAATGCCCAGGGTTTACTCCTGGTCTGGCTCTCGGGATGGCTCTTGCCATGCCCAGGGAACCTGATGCTATGCGGGAATCAAACCCAGGCTGATCACATGCAGGGATTACTTCCCCACGGTTCTATCACTCCACCTCCAGCCTTTGGAACTTCCTAAGAAGTTCTACAACTTGGAAGTTGGTTTGTCCAATTACTTCACAGACCATTCTCAGTCCTGAGGCAAAATCAGGCCGTGTAAGGCGGGGAGTGTCTAAACCCTTGACAAAATGGGGGAGGAGGATTAACATGGAAACAAGCTGAGAATCTCGGCTGGCCGTCCAGAACCCACAGGTTCTCCATCTTGCTCCACACAGCTCCCGAAGGCAGGCGAACCTGGCAAGGATTGGGAGGAACAGCACAAGTACAGCTGCTCACTCTGTGTCTGTGTCAAGTTCTCGCTCTCCAGCCTACTTGGGCTTTAAAGGTGAATTGCCCGCATTATTAGTCAACACGAGTCAACTAGGAAAAACCTGGAAACTTTCAGAAAGCCCTAGAGGGCCGGAGCCATAGTGCAGTAGCAAGGGTGTTTGCTTTGCATACAGCCAACCTGGGTTCAATCCTAACATCCCATATAGTCCCCCAAGCACCACCAGGAGTGATTCCTGAGTGCAGAGCTGGAAGTAATCCCTGAGCATCTCTGGGTGTCACACACACACACACACACACACACACACACACACACACACAGTTTCCAGAAAAAAAAATCAGGGCTCCTTTCAATTTACAAGAAATTTTTTCAAAAAAATAAAACAATTGGGCCAGAGTGATAACACAGCGGGTAGGGCATTTGCCTTGCAAGTGGCTGACCCACGTTTGATCCCTGGCATCCTATATGGTTCCCCAGGCACCGCCAGGAGTAATTCCTGAGCTCAGAGCTAGGAGTAACCCCTGAGCATTGCTGAGTGTAAACAAAAAGAAAAAAAATAAAATGAAACAATTAAGAGGACCAGAAGCTGCCCTGCGCAGTGGAAACAGTCTCTTCTCTGCCTGCACGGCTGATCTGCGGGCAATGGCGGGGATAGGCCAAACTCGCTTCTCTGTCCTTTTTCTCTGTTGTCCCACACAGCACAGAAAGACCAGATCAAGGTTCACGGACTCCTTTCACGGACACCTTAACATCACGTCCAGGCCCTGTGGGCCTCACAGCACTTTGCTTTCTCCAGAGTCAGGCGGAGCCCCTGGCCTTTAAAAAGACACCACTGGACACTGCAGCTGGTGGGCTTGCCCACCGTGGGGCAGTGTGAAGGGGAGGGGTGCCACGCAGCCCATGTGAAGATGGAGGGAAACAGAGCCGGAGCCCTCAGGACTGGGCCGGACTCAGGGCCCAGGTGACTGCAGTCTGACATTCGAGAGATCCTGGCAGAGGGAGTGGGGACTCCGGACCCTCTTGGCTGCCCAGGGCCAGATCTTTGCTGTATACAGGCCATGTGGACAGGCTGACATCATCTGTGGCCTGTACAACCCACGCAGATGGGTTTACGGGCAGCCGACCAGGAGCACACTAGGACCAGACCCGGCCAGATGGCGTGGGCCTGACCCAGCCTGTGGTTCAGATGTGCCCCCGGTCTAAGCCCGTCATGAACTGGACAAGCAGAGCTGGTCCCTGACCCCATCAGACTCACCCTGGTGGTGTGTAGCCCGGCCATATCCTTGTCCCAGAGTTTTTTGAGTTCTGGGCCAATTCCAGCAAACAGTTGATCAATGGCTCCATAAAAATCTGTGACATCTGAGTCTCAAACAAACACCAAACCAGCTCTGTGTCCCTCCGATAAGCCTGGTTGCCCAGAGGAGTGGATGCATGACTGCCAAGCAGTTAGGAGCCCACACGCTGCCCAGGCCAGGCAGAGCCCCCTGCATTCTATTAGGCCCAGCACAGGGATGGGCAGAGGCTGGCAAGCTCACAGATGACAGGGCCTTAGCGGAGAGGCCAAATCTGAAAGCTTCAGGCTTCCTGCCCCCAGAGACAGCCAGAGGAGAAACCCCCGCCCCACCCTGAAGGCCAGGCACAGAACCCAGCAGCCTCTGCTTCCCATGCAGATGGCTAGCACCCAGCATGAGGTCCCCATACGGGAGCCTCTCCTCAGTCTCCATGCACAAACTCTGGCTTTGAGAACCAGTACACAGGCAGCATGAAAATGTGTCTTTGGGAAGTGTTTTGGCAAGAGGTGGTGTCTGAAAGAGTTGCTCGTGGATGGCCGTGAAACCAGCGCTTCCTCTAATGCACTTTCTTCTGGGATCTTGCAGGTTTATCTGGAGATATTGGCTCAGAAGCTCTTCAAGCAGCAGAAATTCAGCACAGAGAACACCCGTGTGCTGAGATGAAGCGGCGGCGCTGGCTAGCTCTTACTGCACGCACAGAGATGTTTACTGGGTCCTTCCACACTTCCTCACACATGAATGTGTGAAGTCACATAAATGTATGACGTTTATCACATGCAGACAACTGCACACACTGCACTGTTCATGTGTACTCACACACTCACATGCACACTGACATGCTCACACACAGCCACACAGACACACTCAACCACATACACAAACACTGACACACATGCGTAGACATACTCACACATGCATACACACACTTGCACTCAACCACACACACACACATTCACACACACTCACAAGCCTGAGTATAAGAACTGGTGAAATCTGTAGACTGGACTGTAGTTCACACTTCATGGTTTGGTTTTATTTTTTGGAACCTCCCAGAAGTTACTCAGAAGACCCGGGGTGGTTCTCTGCCAATAGGGCCAGTGATTCAATGCAAGGACGCAAGGATGTGATGTTCCCCCAGCCCTGCAGTGCCAGGGAGGCCCCGCCATCAGTGGTGCTCAGCGAGCTCCAGGGCCACTGTCGGGAGCCTCCGGAGTCCCCAGCGGTATCAGGACAGAAGTTCTCTTCTACCTCCGCACATTTCCAAAAAGGCTTTTAATAGTACAAAAGCTCTTAAACCGCAATCCAATATAATGAAAGAACTCGAGGCTCTGGTCCCGACTTAGACCATACAAGAGAGCCCAAGTCTCCCCACCAAAGAGAGAGGGATCTCACCCAAGATGAGTCCTACCCAAAAGAAGGGAAAAAAGGAGCAGGGGCCTCAAGTCAGCCCCCTTAAATACACCAAAGTAATCCTATCTGTGGACAGGGAGTGACCTGTCAACAAAGAGCCCTAAACAGAGTATAGAAGGGTGGTGCCACACTCTATTATAGGTATAAAAAAAGGGTTATGCCAAGGACTAATCCCTTCCTCTGAGATTATCTCTTATGTAAAACACTGAGAGAGAGAGAGAGGACTGATATAAAGTAATACATCTTAATTTCATGGGCCTCATGTAATCTAGATGGCACCCACAAGGGTGATTCTTGTTCTCTGTATACTGAAAGGGTCACACTCGCCTGTGTGAGGGGGCAAACTAGTGTGATCCTTCCTATAATCTTAAAGATAGTCTTAACGTAGCCAGGGCGGTAGTCTCCTGGTCAATTCTAACTGTCCCACGCTGGGTGCAGTGGGTATAAAGAGGAGCTGTGCCCAATCTAGAAAACATAGAAGTCTTAGTAGATGTAAATAAGTCAGAAGTTATTCAATCAAGGTGACTTCTGTAACTGCCACACCCTCTAGCAGTGTTTACATAGAAGAGAGATCTCATTAGAATGAACCTTGGCTTAAGAACATGTAAGTAGATTAAGCTGTGAGTGGGTAAAACAGCAAAGCTCCCAGACTAGCTAAACCTGTCATCCAACAGGCCACACAAGGGGGAGCTCAGCTGCACACACGGCAAGTGACAGCCCAGTCCTAGCTCTCTGGCCCCTGGTTAATACTTTCACTCCTCTCTCCTCTCTCCTCGCTCCTCTCTCCTCCTCTCTCTCTCTCTCCTCTCTCTTTCCTCTTTCTCTCTCTTCTCTCTCTATTGCTCTCTCTCACTCTCTCTCTCTTTTGTGCCATCAACTGTGGCCCTCAAGGTATACTCTTGTCTCCATGTTC
Source organism: Cryptotis parvus (assembly GCA_021461705.1). NCBI lineage: Eukaryota > Metazoa > Chordata > Mammalia > Eulipotyphla > Soricidae > Cryptotis > Cryptotis parvus. The sequence continues at coordinate 2,099 of JAJIBD010003415.1, read as the reverse complement.
AGGAATTTCTCCTGGTGGAGCACAAGGGGCCATATGGAACTCCAGGGATCAGCCTGGGTTGGTCGTGGATAAGACACCCCCTCCCTCTGTGCTCTCTCCGGCCCCTGGTTATAGTCTCATGTTAACATCCTCCGCTGAGTGACCACGTTGCACATGGCAGTGATTCTCAACCCATAGTGGACAGCTGGGAACCTCTAGAGACATTTAGCTTGTCAAATCAGGAGAAAGGGGCTATAGGCAATTAGTGGGTCAGAACCTGGGATGCCAATAAGTCCTTAGAGTACACAGGGCAGCCCACACAGCCACACCAGGCCCAATGTCACTGCCAAGTGCACCATAGGGGAGGCTGGGGTTGTGCTGGAAGACTACAGTACACTGCAGTCTCCAGCTCTCCTCACTGCAATCTCCAGATCTCCTCTCACTGCATCTCCAGCTCTCCTATCACTGCAGCCTCCAGCTCTCTCCTCACTGCAGCCTCCAGCTCTCCCTCACTGCAGCCTCCGCTCTCCCCTCACTGCAGTCTCCAGCTCTCCCTCACTGCAGTCTCCTGCTCTCCCCTCACTGCAGCCTCCAGCTCTCCCCTCACTGCAGTCTCCAGCTCTCCTCTCACTGCATCTCCAGTTCTCCCTCACTGCAGTCCCCCTCTCTCCTCACTCACTGCAGTCTCCTGCTCTCCCCTCACTGCAGCCTCCAGCTCTCTCCCTCACTGCAGTCTCCAGCTCTCCCCCTCACTGCAGCCTCCAGCTCTCCTCTCACTTGCCGCCTCCAGCTCCTCCCTCACTGCTGCCTCCAGCTCTCTCCACACTGCAGCCTCCAGCTCTCCTCTCACTGCATCCCAGTTCCCTCCTCACTGCAGTCCCCCTCTCTCCTCACTCACTGCAGTCTCCTGCTCTCCCTCACTGCAGCCTCCAGCTCTCCCCTCACTGCTGCCTCCAGCTCTCCCCTCACTGCTGCCTCCAGCTCTCTCCACACTGCAGCCTCCAGCTCTCCTCTCACTGCATCTCCAGTTCTCCTCACTGCAGCCCCCTCTCTCCTCACTCACTGCAGCCTCCAGCCTCTCTCCTCACTGCAGCCTCCAGCTCTCTCCTTACTACATCTCCAGTTCTCCTCACTGCAGTCTCCCGCTCTCTCCTCACTCACTGCAGTCTCCTGCTCTTCTGGCTCACTGCCTCCTTTGGAAGTTGACATATGACTTCCTAGGTGGTGGTGGTGGCGGAGTGTGATTTACCTTTCATTTTTTCAGTCCTTTTTGCCCTTGAAGTTTTGTTTTAAGGGTGGTACCAGATTGCACTCAACCACCCCCTCAGCACCCAAGGGCATACAGACATCTCAGTCGTTTCATGTTCAAAAAACAGCAGAAACGGGCCGGAGCAATAGTCCAGCGGGTAGGGCGCTTTGCCTTGCACGGGCCAGCCCATGCCGCCCGGGTTCAATCCCGGGCATCCCATATGGTTCCCGAGCACCGCCAGGAGTAATTCCTGAGTGCAGAGCCAGGAGAAACCCCCTGAGGCATCGCCGGGTGTGACCCAAAAAAGAAAAAAAAAAAAAAAAAAAAGAAAGAAAGAAAAAACCAGCAGAAACAGCTCATTGAATAGGTGCAAAGCTGTGAGCGGCTCCTCCACCTACAACCCCGACAAGCCAGAGCCAACACATGCATAATGCCCGCACTGCTGTTGGTGCCATACATATAAACCATTGTCTCTTCCCCAGTCCAAAGGTGCAACCCATTAGCTCTTTCCCAGTACCAAGGACTCAGCCCATTGGTTCGTCCGCAGGGACCAAGGGTACAGCCCACTGGCTCCATACTAGGATGTAGCCATTGGCTTGTCTCCAAGACCAAGGGCAGCCCGTAGGTCTTCCCCTTAATGCCAAAGACACAGCCCATTGGCTCTGGAACTCTCCAAATGATTGACAAGTGATGCTTTCAAAGAAAGATCCTGACGAGGAGGGCCAATATTACACAGTGTCTGCATTAATACTCGGATCCCTGTGCCATCTGGACACTAGAAACAGGAAACTCCCGAACCCGAGTGATGGGAAGGGGCACAGGTGGGGCCCCCGTGAGGGCCACGGAAACACCCTGCAGGCTGTCTCTGCTC